>JAPMOR010092900.1:112487-143625 GCA_026543865.1 Argiope aurantia
GCATTGCTGGTCAAGTAAGATATCTATTATTTTAATATAACTACTGGATAAGCTACAACAAAATAATTTCTTTTTATTTACAGTTCACACTAATAAATTATAGTGTAATTATTTACAGTCCACATTAATAATTAAAAAAACATTCATGCCATTGAATAAATTAGCAGCAGAGATCAAAACTATAATTTTTTTGTACCTGCGATTACTGGAAAACAGCGAAGTCAATCAAAATATGTGTTTCAATTACAGTTATTTCATAAGCATGCGTTTTGGTATTGTTATATTTAATATATTCATCATAAATTATCTTAATCTTTTAGATAAAGAAAATTTCATGCAGTCAGAATACTTTTATAAAGCAGAAATTGTAAATAATAAGTAGAAATCAAAATACAAAATGCATAAATAATAAAGTTGCATAGATTTTTTTAAAAATTTCTGCTTTTAAATTTGTAATTATATTGAAAACAGTTTTTCATTAAAGAATGTTAGAATTCTAATTCTAATTCTTAATTGAAAATGCATAAAATTCTTTAAAAGAATTTTTTTTTTATCACTGATGACTGGAAGAAAAAATAATGCCGAACGTAAATCAACAAAAAGTGTATTCATATATATAAACAAAATTCCTTTCCGCAAATGTCGTTTAAGCCATTGAATTCTTTAAGAAATAAAAGTTGGAAATTTATGAAGCAAAAAAAGACGTTTCGATTTCTATTGGCAATTATTTTTCCCTTTGGAGGAGAAGGAAATAAAAACTTTAAGAAGCAGATGTATTTTGTTTTCTCTTTTAAGTCCGGATATAAAAGAATTTAAGTAAAATGAAGAACGCAATTAGAATATTTTTCTTTTAAAAATTGCTATTATTTTCGGTTGTTGATGTAAATTCACTTACAAGACTAAATTCAACTAGAAAATTCAAGTTGGAGTAATCTTTTCCCTGTATTCTAAACATGAAACAAATTGTCTATGTGTCTGATGAACTACAATTAAGAGATTAATGATCCCTAGATACACGGATTCTGATTTTCTAGGTTAATTGTGTTTAGAGCTAACCGGATAAAAGAATGCAATCAAATGAAGAAAACAAATTCTCAGAAATAAAATTAAAAAGTATAATGCTTTAATTAAATTATTATAAAAAATATTATTTATATTTGTATGATCCCATACCGCATAAAAATAGCTCAGTTTTACCATGAAAGAATTAATTCCTAATTAAAATTATTTGTTTTGCCTTTTTACTCATCTTTACTTGGAAAAATTTAATTTATGCATTTCTTTATTTTCCCCATGAAAGTGATCCGGATAACTGGAGTTCGGATAATTGGAATTGTACTTTATAAGTAATATTTGCATGCAGTCGTGGCTTTGCACGTGATATATTATATGTTAAAGACATCTTTTTTTGCTATAGTTGTAGATAATTAGTTAGAATTTGCGATCATATAAAGTAAAATAAAGAATAAAATTCTAGATACAATTTCCAAAATAAAATTTTATTTAATTATAAATAATATTTAAATTAAATATTTAATTTTATTTATTTTATTAAAACATAATCATGGATATTAAAGCATAATTTGCAATTATTGATAGCAAAGTAGAATTTACACTTAGAGACAATAAAATAAAATTGATATTTCAATAAATAGCTGTCAAAATAAAATTTCATACAGAATTTACAATTGTGAAAGTAAAATTGTAATTGTAATTCTGTATGTGTATTGTGAAAGTAAAATTGTAAAATTTAAAACTGTGGATAGCAATATAATTATAGATTATTGTAGATACATTTATCAAAGTAAAATTTCATTTAGAATTTAAATTTATTAAAGTAAAATTGAAAATTGTAGATAGTAAAGTAGAATATACAACTGTAGAAAGTAAATTTATAATTGTCAAAAAAAAAGAAGAAGAATTTATTAAATTTACATTTGCGGATACGATTTTTGAAATAAAATTTATTCTTGAGATAATAAAGCAGAATTTACATTTATATATCGTAAAGTAAAATACAAATTCATACAATGTAAAGAATTTTAAGAATTCTTAATAAATAGTGTTTGTTGTTCTCACAATATAGCTTTACTTGGCTGTATTGTGAAGATAATCTAGTGTATATTTTGAAAGAATGCCTATTCCTCCTTCCCGCTTTTATTCAAAAATTGAAACTGATTTACAAATGTAATAAAACTATATCGTAAATTTCATCAAACTTATTAATTGATTTTTTTGAGTTATTACAGTCACGTACATACAAGCAGTTGGATCTCCCCCCTTTTTATAAGTGTTAATAACAAAGTTATAGAAATTTTAAACCGGTCCAATGTTTAGGAGTAACTTTGTGTTTCCGGCTATTTGGTACCGAAGGAATGTAAGTAGATTCTAATCGTACTTAGCTATAAAAGCAAGAAACGTGACAACTCAGCATATATTTTGATTTTAAATACTATTTCTATTTCTGCCTTTGACAACTACTGTATTTATTATTATCATCTTTCTTTATAGAATATCAATATTATTCTTTGATTAATCCAAATATTGTAATAATGCGCAACTGCAAATATTTGTAAATAGCTTTTACATGATTAATTAAACATTGTGATTGCACTAAAGCTTTTTTAATGCAAATTTTCTATAGTTTGACTGTTATTGAAAATAATTGCAGACACTGATATGAATCAGAATGACTGAACTTCTACTGGCGGACTATAATATGTAAGTTGATGATGATGGCGTTGAAAAGAAATGGCGCATAAATAAATGTTAAGCTACTGAAAAATAAATGAAAAACGCTTTCTTTTTCTCTAATGATTGAGACAGAATTGCCGCGAGCAAAACTGGAATTAAGACTGAAGTTATTTGAACCATGACATAATTTTCTTTTAAAAGCGTGAATTAGTAGATTTTCTCAGAATTAGGTAAAATAATCCATTTAAAGTTGAAAGCCTGCAGAGTGAATGAAGCGTTAATTAACTTCTAGATTTAAGTCAAAATTAATCTATAAGGTGGATATTTTTCCATTTATTTGCTGAATGGGGATATATTTTTTCAACAAACATAAAGACATCTGTTGAAAGAGGCCTATTGTGTTCAGTACTTTAATCCTTGTCAATGAATTTGGGAAAAGTAACTTTTTTATTTGTTCACTTCTTTTAAATGAAGGATTAACAGACAATGCCTTACCTCTGAAATACAAAATGCTAATTCTTCAAAAAGAACAATAACATTGCTTTTTTACCTATTTAATCTCTTTTCCTAAATGCATCAAAATTCAAAATTAGAATTCTCAGGGTATTAAAATGGAGTTTAGACTAAAAAAGTGGATGAAACATTGTGACAGGACAAAGTGACTTCAACGTGTAAAATCCAATGATATTTTGCTCTTAATAAAATATTCATAAACGTACAGGCAGAGAAAAAAGAAATTAAAATTTGAATCATGTCTACTGTTAATTCTTTAAAAGGTGTTATTTTTTTGCTGAAGATATTTGTAAGAGGAAACTGTCTTTTCAATTTACAAGATATTCAATCTATTTGTGGCTCAATAAATAATTTCAAAACTTTTAGGTATAGAGAAGCACTTCCAGTCGAAAAAAGGCGTTGTTTGAGTCAATAATGCAGAACTTAAAAAAATTATTAAATCTAAATTCTTATGCAGCCTCCTTGTGCAATTAGTCATATTTAGTAGGTTCTTTTTGTGACACTAAAGTTTTATCTCCCCCCCCCCCCAAAAAAAAAACTATTTCAGGAATCCAAACTGGCCGAAATATGAAGGCTTTGAATTCCATTATTCTGTCGACTGGCATTTCGAATAGGATATGCGCATTAATTTCTGGGTGGTTTTTAATAAAAAAAAATTTTTTTAAATAAAAATAATATTTATAAAATAAAAAATTACACTTATAATCATAAAGGAGTTAAAATATTTTAAAAAATGAAATACAACTTGCATAACTTTGATTTTTTTTTTTTTGCGTAGTTTGAATAAAAGTTTTTTAATGGCATTTTTTCATCATTTTTTTCAAAATATCATTTATATTTTTGAGAATTGAACTCTTTTCAATAATATTTTCAATGTGGTCCTTTTTCCATACTTTACCTAAGTATCATTTATCATTCTGTAAAATGCCTAGATATTATGTACAAAGCCTAGGGAAGGTATATAATTCTCATATTTCTTACTTTCTTCCAAAAATGCCGGCGTTTTATACATTGCAGGTTACAAGTACGTAAATATTAATGATTATGTAATTTTACCTTTCATTATCCTTGAATATTTATCTTTTATTTAAGTGTTTATTTTCTTCTTTACTTAATAAATTTTGACTTTGGTGTAGTATTGTTTTTTAAACTAAAAATATTACCTTTTCAATTAATCAATTGTTTAAATATTTAACCTTTTTCATTTATAATTTCAATGATCCTCTTTAGGTTTTTGTAAGTTGGTAATTTTTGTTTGAAATGATAAATCGCCAAATATAGGAGGATATTACTGGAGTAAAACCGTAACTAATGACCGTTCTATTTTGTCTGGACCTCAGCTGGTCGAGATTCCAACCCTATAAATCGACCAACAAAAATCTTTGTCGCCAAAACTTTCCTTCATTTATCTTTTTCTCCTCTTCTTACAACTTTTTCCTTTATTTCTTTTTTTCCCCTTCCTTTTAAAAATCGCAGTTTATAAGCCTCGGATCATGTGACCATTAAAGTAAGAAAACACAGAAAAGCAAACAAAAAAGAAAATCAATCTATATCCTGCGAAAAAAAAATTTCTTACGGTTTTGTTGCAAGAAATGCCTAAAACTCCCACCTCTCAGTAATGGAAGTATCATTATCAGCTAAAAATAAAAAATAAAAAAAAATGACGAAAAATATTGAGGGCAATATTTCGTGTTAACCCCACAGTAAAGTCTAGATTCTCTAATACCGATACATGTGAAACGCCTTTTATATTGGTTTTTTTTCTCTTTTAAAGCCACTAAAGCTGATATTCAACCAGAGGCATAAAGGCAGTGAGAAAAAAAAAATAAGTGTATGAATGGTTTTTAAAAGCTGCAAAATGTAGCTTCTGTCGGGGTTCTGCCTATTACCGGAATTGCCCTTTCATTGATTGTTTTATTTATTTACTAAAGAACGGTAATGATTCTTTTTCCGATTCGGGCTCTTTTCAACTTTATCGTACATGACTGAGATTCAGAGCTAACTACTCGTTACGCTTTAAATCGGTTTTGGATATAACTTCTTTTATGATATTTCAAAACACATTGACTTCTTTCTGAAAGGTCAATAAAAAGTTCATTTCAACGCAATAAACGAGATGAAAATAAATAAATAAATAAAATAGGCGCACGCATTAGAATTGAATTTTTGCATCAATAAAAAAATATAGCAAAAGAAATATCATCCATTGTAAAATTACCAATTAATACCAACTTAAATAAATCAAATATCCCATGGCAAAAAGCCTTTAAGAAAGCTATGATTGAATTACGCAAATGAACTTTATGTGCATGTATAAAACATTTAACATTCTTTTTAAATGACGGATAAAGGGGGAGTATATTAACAAACCAGCTGGAGTGTGCTCCCCAAAACTTTCTCTCATACTCTCTAATAAATGTACCATGCCAGAGAACGACTTTTATGGCATTAGTGTACAATACTTATAAAATATTAATTTTTGGCATTAATTTAGAATTTTTATTGAATCCATCGTATCATCCCCGGCGATTTGTTTGACGATTAATCCTTGGCATTCGTTTTTAGTATCTGAAAATCGAATTTGTGCTTTAGACAAGTTTTTCTCAATCGATTGAAATAAAGATGTGACATGAAAGTGCACTTGAAATCACAAGATCCCACTCCTAATATGACATATTTAAGTCATTGCGTTTTTGATTTATTGCGTTTTCTTATTTCTGGAAGTACAGACTGAAAGATAGTCAACCCGTATTTGAATTTGGCCCAAACTTTGTCAGGTATATACACAAAGCTAAATTTCTATACTGAATTTTATCTATTTAGCGCTCTTCGTTTTGTAATTATCGTGTTAACTTATATTCAAATAGGTGGACAGATGGACTTCCTCGGAACAAATTTGCTCCAAATCTGATAGAAATCTGCAAGGTTAGTGTAAAGACCATATACCAAATTTCAATCGTCTAACTCAAAATGTTTTTGAGTTAACTTTGTCACAGAGAGACATGCAGACATTTTCCGAAAATGTATTTTTCCGAACTCAAAAAGGTCTAAAATGTGGAGATTCGTCAAAATCTCGAGTTTGAGTTTTTTTGAAGATTACTATATTTTTATCTTACTATGAGAGAGTAAATGCGAGAAAGTAAAAACAAATAAAATAAAATGTAGATATTTTTTCTAAGATGTCGTAAATTGATGATGCAATGATAGAATCACTAGTGCGGAATTGAACGGTTACAAGTTCGGGGTTCCGAATCGTTCAAAATTCCATCACATTGAATAACCTGACACCTTTTGCTCTGTCGCCATGAATCAAACGCCTTCACGTTAGCTTCAGTGGAAGTTCAAAGTGATGTAATCCCAGTACTCAACTTGACCATTTTTTAACAAGACGTTAATATGATACAATAAATAGATTTAATTCTGGCATGTATTTTCTTTGTGAACTAAATAAAACGTATTTGAAACCGCTAACTATGCATTCTCTCATTTCTACCTTTTAAAAATAAGTTACGAAGGAATTCATCATGCTAGATATATAGGTATTTTATTAAAACGAAGCAAAAATACACATTAATTCAACCAAGATTTATAAACTATGTTTATTAGATAAAATGTGTTTGAAATATTTAACTTTGCATTCTGCCATTTGAATCTCTCTTAATAAAGCTACGAAGCTAATCTTTTGTTAAATACATAGGTATTTCATTAAACGTGTCCTTATTTGTAGTGTCATTTATACACTACAGATTGGCACTACAAATTGAAGAACAATAATATTCAAACAGTGAAAAACGAATTGCATTTATCTTGTTTTCGATTGTCTTAATTCAACATTTTTCACATACATGTGAGAAATTCCTAAGTTTCTATTTTTTCTAGTGATAAAGTATTTTTTTATAGACAAGTGATTTAAATCTCGATTCAACACAATATATTCAATATGTAATTTCGAGTGACACTTTGCTGTCATTATTTATATAGACAAATGATAAATATATAATGTGCAATTCTAAAAATACTCGATAATATAAGCAATAAAAATATGAGACCTTGGAAGATAGAAACATTGCTCAGTTACCACTTCACGAAATTTGATTTTCTTCTTCTCAAGAATGATCAATATTGTACTCTATTATATCAAGGGGGAATGATTTATATCCTCTAATCAATTCCTGGTTAGAAACATTCTGGATCTCAGGAAAAGCAGCCACAATTTTCTAGATTACAGAAGAAATGATTGTGACATTCTTTGGAACGATTGGCATTTGATTTTCATAGACTTTTTTCGAGTGTAGAAGGTAATAATACTAAAGAACAAAATTGTTCTTCTTTAGTCTGTTGCCTAAGTCTGATTTCCTGTTTTGTCGATAAGCCACTAAGAATTCTTAAGTCTACGATAACAACTCTGGATTCTTCAGTTAAATATTAAATGGAGGTATATTGCATTTTTGAGTAAAAGCCGTAATTCGTTAGGTTATGTCAGAAATTGATGGTGACATTCTTGTGGTATCATTGACGAATAATTCCCATAGACATTCTCGAACGTGGAATGAAATATTTCCAAAGAAAAAAAACTGCTCAATCTTGGGGCAATTAATAAAGAGGACAGAGTTAACACGCCCCGAATATCAACTGGATCAAGATAATGTAAAACAGTTTTCAAAGATCATGATTCAAAGTGCTTTTTTCTACAAAATTTCACATCTCTACATCTAATGATAACCTAATTACAGAGATGTTAAATGAGCTTCGCATAATTTTTTATAGATTAGAATAATAAGATTATCAGCTAATTTAGCATAAAGTAAACTTTGAACTAATTCGACAAAATCTTTAAAAGTATTTAAATCCTTTAATTATCAACTTTACTTTACCGTTAACTTTAAAGTACCGTTTAAATCCGGCTGATATCTTCAGAACATGACTATTTCTTCTAACAGTATTTGAAATAACATGAAGAACATATTTCCAATAGAAAACAATATTTATCAACTAAAAATAACATCAAAAATCTTATATTGCTAATTTAATCAACTAAATTATTTTAATTAAAAAAATTTTTTCTTATTCCTAGGTTTATTCTGTACCAAAATGTAACTAATAATTCAAAAATAAATTTGAAAAATTGATGGTAAAATAATTTGGCAAATAAAGGTTTAAAGTAAATGACTCCGTTAAAAAGTCGATTTTTTTTGCTAAATTATGATTTTTTTTTATTTACTATTCACAATGTTTGAATAGATTTCTTTAGAAAAAACAAATTTGTAATCGTTTCATAAGTTTATTTTTTGTAAAGCTACACTGACCTTTATGCTTGCATTTCGCTATTTTACATCTATAGATCCTTTCTTACGAAAAACCTCATAAATAAAAATCTAATGCATATTTGTTTATTTAAATTTGGTGTAACAATTCTTCAAAATATTCTGTAATTTCTAAACCAAAGAATAAATAATCCATTCATTCAGAAATATTTTGAATTTCTTTTAATAGTTCACAATGCGAAATAAATTGAAAGTTTAAAATTATTTATCAATTGAACCCCGATATTTAAAAAATGTATAAAAATATACAGCTTATTTTTTAATTCAGAAATTTATTTTTTAATAATACATT
The DNA here is from genome assembly GCA_026543865.1 of Argiope aurantia. Taxonomy (NCBI): domain Eukaryota; kingdom Metazoa; phylum Arthropoda; class Arachnida; order Araneae; family Araneidae; genus Argiope; species Argiope aurantia. The sequence continues at coordinate 121,311 of JAPMOR010092900.1, forward strand.
CCTTAAGCTATGTGCAATATTTGAAGCATATCATTTGATAAACTTCTAAATTAGTAGACTTTTGCTATATACCTATTTTTAGCCAAAAAAGGTAATTTTTTTCTAATTTTTATAACATTTTTGCGACTTAATTGGTATATTTTGGTTTCAAAGATGTTTAATGATAATATATAAAAATATAATTACTTTCGAAAGATTTTCCAAAAGATTCACGCCGAACGTAGTCATATACTTTAAATATATATTTTATGTTATTGCAATTTGAACAAATTTTGCAATTATTGCAATTCGCAATTTGAACAAATGAAAGAACTCGGATAAAAATAAGATTCATTCTTACAATTATAAAAATGTGTATTTGTAAATACAGTTACTTTTTAAGAAGAGGAAAAATTCATTCGAATCTGCAAAATGTAGTTATGTTAAAGCAATTCTTATATTTATTCAAAACATTAAATTAATCATTTTATTTGATAAAATATTAGATTTCGTCATTTTATTAAAAGCATTTTAGAACAGGTGTTCTATCAAGCTCTAATATTTTTCATCGAATATCTCTTAAAGGTTTTTGATAAATAACTTCTACAGAATCCCAATAATTTACGAGAGAATGTGTGTTAAGTTCTTTATCTTCATGAAAACTGTCAAATAAATTTATCAATCATCAAAGAATTTGATATAAGTTTTGATAGTTTGCTGTAATATAAAATTTTTATGAAATTATTTCGTTGGGTAAGAATTTAGAACAACGAATGCTTTGAAGATTCTCTTCGATATCAGAGAAATTTTGAAGTCTTCTATTTGTAAAGCAAACTCTACCAACATAAAAATTTAACATAATTGTTTTAATATTATTTGGAGTGAAAAGATATTTAAATGGAAATTGCATTCACGGTAATAAATAGAAATCTTCTCTTTTGATTTTCATATATTCTTTATCTCAGTGAAAGAATATAGAATAATATTACGAATTCAAATTTCAAATTTTCAAAATTTTTCTTCTCCCGGTCGTTATAATGCCGTCCCCGTGTTCAGCAACGAAAGAAAATTGTTGAAAGAGAGACAATTGGCTTAAATTAAAGGCAATTATTTTTGACTATAATTTAATTAGGCTTCAGATAGTTAAAGGCAATTAGACAATTGGCTTTAGGCAGTTAAAGCTTTCATCGGCTTAGAGCATATTAGTGAGTAAATTGAATTTATTAAATTTAAATAAAATAATAAATACATAGCTTACAATGAAAATAGGACGGAACCTCAAATTGTATTTCATTTATTTTTTCCTGCTACTTTTCAATCACGCTTTGCAAACATTAAAATTGTATTAAAGAATCTATTTTAATTCAGGTCATGATTATTATTGTGAAATATTTAAAAAAATGCGCGTCTTCTATCTTGCAGAATTTAAAAGAGAAAAACCCAAGCCCATTAATTATTAAGAAAAGTTGATTTAAAAGAAGTGAAAACCCTACTACTCATGACTTAATTGAAATGCATTATTGCATTAATTGGTAGGATTAATAAATTCTAAAAATGTAGTTTATGACGAATTTTTACGAGTAGGTAAGGCGTCCCTCATTTTGTTAAGTTCGTTAGTTTTTCAGTTGAAGATTTCTTTGTTATTTTTACAGATCAAGACAGCTATAGATTTAATTAAGTTAGTTACAAAACAAATAACAAAAATATTTGAAAATAAATCGAACTTCATTGAAACGATAGACATTTTAATGCTTAAAATAGCTCATACAATCAGATGTTATCTATATTTTTCAAATTTCAATAAATATTAAATAAGTTATACTTAAATAGTTTTTATATAGTGTTTTGAATCTTATTTTGGAAGATATATTCAGTTATTTAAGCCAGTAAAAAACTTAATGGCTTAAATAAGTGAAACTTAGTACGCTATTTTGAGGCTAAAATTATACTTATATATCAATCAGTTTGACAAAAAGAGTCCAAAACACACACTCGATGTTACGGTGTTTGTATATTAATCGCATTCCAGCGATTAATTGCCAAATATTGCACGTTAATAGATTCTTTCTAAACTATTGTTCGCTAACAATATGCATTTAATAATACACAAGTATATTTATTAAAGCGTATGAGAGAAAATTTCGTAGAAACCATTCCCGTTGGTTAGTATAAGGTTTTCATGTGACCATAATATAATGTTTAATATGTATATTTTCATATGGAAATGCGTATTTATTGTATAAAAAGATAAACTTTACTAAAACTGGCCTTATCATAGAGTTATCTCATAGCCTGATGTGCTCATTCGATTTACCAATTATCGATATGATTTGAGTAAAATATATTCTAAATCTGCAATTCCAACTTCAAGTATTACTGAATTTTAAAAACTACTAGAAAGAAAGAGATAAAATCGAAGATTTGTCTTCGATCAGTGTTGATTTTTTATAAAGAAATTTATAGTTATCAACTGGCAATTTTCCAAATGACAATATTTGCTTTTAAACTTTCAAGTTCATTATATTTCCTTAAGATTAATTTTCTCTAAAAAATATCATTAATTAAATTGTGTATTAAAAAGAATCTCGATTCACATTTATTTAATGGATAGTTATTTGTTCTCATTAATTTTCACGTACATTAATTCGAAAGTTATACTATTCTAAATGGTAACCACTTAATATTTTTTATTCAGGAATGATCTATAGAGGAAAATAGTAAGCAAAGTAATAATACTTTTATGGTTCAGCATGCTACTCTATCATAGTCAATGAAATCCAGGCTGAAACGCTGTCGAGGTTTTATCACGCTATTGATCGTTCTTTCGGAAACTATTAAAGTTCTAACAAGAGATTATGTAGGACATCTAGACAGTGTCTTTTATGTTTTACGATGAAACCCTTAGAGATAGAAAGGTTTTTAGGAGATATTATGCAATTTAAAAGTAATTGTGTTGAACTTTAGAAGTTGAATTATTCTATATACAGGTACACAATGAAATTCGTAACAATTATTTGTCCATGAATTATAAAATGGAATACAAAATAATGTATATTGTTATGAATTTGTAATTTCTTAAATATACAGTGGATCTTCTGAGAAGGAGGTGAGTTTCACAGAAATAGCAATGGGTGCTGAAGAGATGTCGAGTCAATGGCCCCTTTTCGACAAACTTGGCAATTATTTGCCAACTCTCTGATGAATTTGGTTACTTTGTAAACAAAAATGGAGGTCCTGGTTATTCGAAGATCTTGGCAACAATTTCATGATAACTCGAGTTTCAATGCTTGTTGTAGAACATTCGACGCTCTGTCACTGAATATATTAAAAAATAAAGGTGCACAGAAAGAGTCAGAAGTCAATGAATAGCCAGGCAGTCGGCAATTGAGTTGAATTCAATCGAGAAGTCACTAACGAATTTTATCTGCAAGCTTTGAACTGTTCAACAATTTTATTGTGTGCCACTGTTTACTATAGGTGCCATTTTGTGTACGCTTCATCTATGTATTGCTGCTTGTATATCATACTTTCGTGGAGAATATTTTGTTATTATTTGATACTGAGCCTGTTGGATTTTCCACCGGACAACCATAGGTTAATTTTTGGACTTTTCCGTGATTCTATAAGGTTGAATGTTTTTTTTTTGTAAGCCTTTAATACAAATCTATATCTGTTGTCTGATATTCATGAAATGTGGCATACGTGCTCTTGAAGAGAAAGGTCACAATTAACCATTCAAAGCCTAAAATTAGCAGTTTTTTTATACATTTAAACCACATATTCCAAAAACATTATCTCACAATTTTTTAAAACTTAAAACACAAATAATTATCTTTTCAGTAATATAAATTTCATTTCAGTATAACTTTTCTCTAATATTATTAATAAATATTTAGATATAATTTGATTCATAATCAGTAAACAATAAAATGAAATTCAGGCTTAATTCTTTGTTCCATCAAACCATTCAGTCGTTCATGTTAAATTTAAGATCAATGAATTTCTTTCTTTGAGTATGAATTTTAAAATAGTATTCACACTTCAGCTTTTATTTCATTTATATATACACTTTTTAATTTAAGCCCCGCAATTTGTTGTAGGTTGATTCCATTAAATTCTTATTTTCCAATGTTACAAATGACAAAGTTAATTTAAAAAAGGCTTTATATAATAATGATTTAAAAGCTAGAAAAGCCAATATTCAAGGAGAATAAGCTGATTGCTAAAGGCTGATAGACAAACTTATTTAATAAAATAGATAGATAAAAACACATATTTATGTGACCACAATTGTTTAATATTAAAAACAAGCTAGATTCGACTTCAGTTCTGTTTTGTTTGCTCTTCTGAAAGATAACATAGAAGCAATTAATGTGGTTGCTCCAGAGAATATATCGAATGTAAGAGAGAAATTCTAAAACACAACAAATATTTATTGTGTTAGAGCAAGATGTTTACTTTAGGACGATGCATCTGCGTTTATTGTAAACACTATAGATAGAAGATCTAATAAACATGACAAATAGTATTCAGTCTTAATGCAAACGTAGATTTCTATCAGATGTGGATTTAATCCGCCATTGGTGTGAGATTAAAAATACATACCCGAACTACCTCTCTATACGACGAAGTTCAACATAAAGTGCTCTTTATTGTGTAAATATGCAAGAAAATTGGCTAGGAACTTTTAATTGATTTCAAAATAAATAATTTCGTATATGTAATATTTTATTGATATTTATTTTATATATTCAAGAATTGCTGTTGTGAGAGAAGTAATAGGCATCTTTCTGTAATAAGTTATAAATCATTGTACATGTGTAAATGCTTATTTATGATATTTGCATTGAGATAAATAATAAATATCTGTTTGTAATATTTGCAATAAGTCATTATAAATGAATTTGTTTATTACGACTATGATTAATTTGTTTTGAAATAATTAATTAGCATTTTTATGTAATAATTGTAACAAATCATTGTACATGTATAAATATAATTTGTAATATTTCTATGAGTACAGTTTATTTGTTGTATATAATATCTTTCTGTTGTACAGATAAGATATCATTGCAAAAATACAGATGTTTATTTATGACATTTCTAAGATCAGATAAGAAATAAGTATCTTCTTGCAATAAATGTAGAAGATCATTGTAGATTTATAGATGCCTATTTGATATGTTTGAATAAAATGTATTTGTTTTGAGATAAGGAATAAATATTTGCCCGTAATAAATAAAATAAACGAATGCATTAGATATTGTTTAAACACGCCTGTTTCATTAAATGCTAACAAAGTCTAAGGATATTTCGCTATCTAATCTATCATTTTCTAAATCTAGGTCAAAAAAACCTCTCTGGAGAAATGGTAAAAAAAAAAAATTCAGGTGTCGCAGAACCCAAAAAGGAAAGCTATGCTGCTACGTTGCTCTGCCAACTTAAGAAATTGAAACGATAAATAAAACGACCTCGGTCTTGAAAAATAAAGTAAAATGATGAAAAAAAAAAATTCAATCTTCAAAAAACGCCATTGAAGCATTCGGAAAGCGAAAAAAAAATCTCACTCTTTCAATTGAAAAATCAAGTAACTTTTACATAAAAGAAGAAAAAAAAATCCTACCAATGATGTTTTTAAGAGAAAATTCTTGAGAAAAAATCTGCCAGTGTAAAGGAATTCCATAACTAGTATATATAGATATATATATAAATGTAGTATATGATTTGGGTTCTTTTTACTTTTAAACTAGACCTTATTCCCAGACTTTGGATTTCCTTTCCAAACTTATACATTTTTTATTCGTTTTATAGCTAACATTTATCTTCTGGTGCGATAAAGATCTCCAGGAATTTGAAATCTAGCTGTCGGAGAATCTTTTTTAGAGAGAAATACTCCTAGGATAACTTTTTCTCTATACGTCTAAGATCTAGAAAATGAATACGTGCCTTCAGATAGAGAAGGTATAATTTTTCATTGAGAAAACAATACATTAGAAGAAAATCGGCATTTATTTTATTTGAATGGGATGATTTGTTAAGATTCATTTCTTACTAAAATAAAAATGGCAATTGTTTTATTACTTTGAAAAATGGAAGAAATATTTCATTTCCTTTTGTTAAGGAAAGCTTTTTGTAATGTGAAAAATTGATCGAAACTGAGATTTTTTAGTTTCAAAATCTGATTAAGAAACACAATACCAGCAAATATTTGTCAAAATATTGTATAAATTTTAATTTTTGTATTTCGTCGCAATAGAAACATTTTTATTGCATTTGTCCACTATGTTGATTTATTTATATTTAGACAATTCCATAAAAAATAAATTTTATTAACTATATTTTAAAATTCTCTCGGTGCATGTAATTTTTAAAAACAAAATTGAAAATGTCCCCAAATATTTTGTCTTTTGACATTTTTGCTGTCTTTGTATGAAAGAGAAAATACTGTAATGTAAACTATTTGTAGATTTTTATGAGAGTTTGGATATTTTCAGAGGAAATCTATTCACTCGAATATAAGTGAACACGATGATTAGAAAACGTAAGGAGCTAGATAGATAGCACAGGTTTAGTACTTAAAATATAGATTTTTATTAAATTTTGAACGAAATTTATCTTGCAGTTAACTGTTTTTCGGTTAGTATTTCGTATGCACTTAAATGCCATGATTTAAATAAATGAAATTTGGCATATTTTTGATTACAATTCTTGTTATAATTCAAATTTGAATTTCAATCGGTTGGAAAACAATGTTTCTAAAATATAAATTTGGTTTTTGTATCCAATTAACCGCATGCTAAAAATTAGTAGCTAAAAACAAAACTTCTTTACCAATGATTACTTGATAGATTGGTGAAAATGCCAGATTTTGTCAAAGTCCAATATTTTGTCCTTGTAATACGTCAGTGTCATCCAAGGTATATAGCGACTATAGTTCACAATTTTAAGCACTGAGAGAAGAATAATAAAACTTAGTATGATAGGATGGTTGAGGGTGATTATTCTTGGTTTAGTGAAAATGTAGTATTTGAATATTTTTAGGACTATATTGAAGATTAAAAAGAAGAAGATAATTAAATTAAAAAAATTCTGTTGTTCAGACCGTTAAAAATAATTTTTAAAAATGTAACGCCAAAAGTACAAGTTCTAACTTAAGAAACCAAATAAGTAATTAATAATCACTCCGATGACATTAAGCTGGCAACGCCAGACAGATAAAGCAGCGCCCTCTGGAGATATAAAGCTTTAGTAAGAGTCCAACAATCAACTGAAATATTGCTATCGAACATTTCTTCATTATATGTTTTGTAGATTTTTGAAATTACTATGGTAAATTTATGATTTTGCGCTAATAAATAAATGTTGTATTAATTGAACTATTTAATGACCAACCACCACAATTATGTATTTGTATTCGGTTTTATTTAATTAATCTAGTAATATTTTGTTTGGAACAAAAGTGATATCATTCGAATAACATTTTGAGGGCTTAAACAATTGTTCAATTAATAAAAATAATGCTTTAATTATTTATTATTTTAAAGCGTTTTAAATAATATCAAACTTTTTTGTAGATTTATTAAGTAGCTGTCAATGTATTTAACAATTAGCCCTTTTTACAGATCAAAATGAAGGAACAAAATTGCAATAAAAATTACCCCTAATAAAACAAAAATTGAGAACTTTTCCTTGGAAATCATCTTATCTTTAGTTGAAATATATTTTATTGCTTTAATCAAAGCATTTTAAACTTTGAATCTTATTCATATGGATAAAAAGGAAGATATTTTTAAATTTTAATATATTTATGGACAATACGGTTACATTAGTCAAAATTTATCCCGTTTTTAAATGAAAATGGCGGCTGTAACTGTGAATAAAATAAATTACAAAAAGTAGGTTTTTTTAATTGTCTAACCCACCAGGATGTTGATTTGTAATCTAGTGGGTGTTTAAAGTACAAAATAAATGAAACTGTCGATAAAAATTATAGATTTTTTACTCCCAAAAATTTAATTATGAAAAGAAATGAGATATTAGTAGTAACACTTAATGTGTTTACTTAAGTATTACTACTACATTTAACGTATAATTACTACATTTAACGTATCATTACTACATTTACCTTGTTTACTACAATATTACTACTACATTTACCTTGTTTACTACAGTATTACTACTACATTTAAGTATTACTACTACATTTAACGTCAAATATATGAAGTTGGATATATAACAATTACACATTTCTTAACGGGCTAGTTTAAAAAGATGGAGCAAGAAAAAATATGACGAACATGCTACTCAAGCACAAAAATATTTCTTTCAATATGAGAGAAACTAGCGAAGGGGTATCTCAAATTTTTTCGCATTCACTTTAATAAATATACCTATATCAACTCTCATTCTATTTACGAACAATAGTTACGAAAGAGCCTACTGGAATGCGATCACTAGCGATTCATTTTTAGAGATTAATCGATGTAATTAATACACACGCATCAGAAAACCTAGTGTATATTGTATTCCTTTTTTTTCGACAGAATAAAACTAAAATTTGATACAGATCTTAAATTGCAGTCACAAAATCTCTTATATTTAAGTCACTACATTTTTGAATTACAGCGTATACATGCTCTTGAAATTACCGACAAACTACCAAACTTTTGACGGATTTTATTCCAAATTTGAAATATATCTACACTTTAGATGGTAAATCTGTGTTGCCAAATTTTATCTATTCTAGTTGTTTTTTTTCGTTTTGTATTTATCCCACTATCTTATATTTCCATAACCAACCAGGAAGATTTCTTCAAAATTTGATAGCAGTTCTCAAATGTATTATAAAGACCACATACCAATTTTCACCCATCCTATCCAAACACAGACCCATTTTTTCCCCAGAAAATTTCGAAATTTTCTGTTTTAATGAGGTCTGAAATGTGGAGCTTCGCTAAAATCTTGAGTTCAAATTTTTGAGAATACTTTCTGCACACTTCACACACTAGAAACTAAAAAAGAGCACAAGAAAGTCATATTTAGAAGCATATCTTAAACAACCTCAAATATCTTAATGAAGGTAGATAGTATAAAAATGAATTAAATTGTATAGCGAAAGGGAAAAATCACCATGTTAGACTAGATTAGACATAAGATGATAAAAATGGAACAAAATAGTGACTGGAAAAATTTGCTTTAAGTACAACATATGCATGTTTTAATGGATGCGCATACTCATGCCACAAAGCATTTCTGAATGAGCCCATCTGGAATTAGTTATTAAAAGGTCCAATATATAACTCCGGTTATACATATAACGATATCAGTGGGGATCCATGAAGAAATCGTCATTAGAAGCGCAGATGCATAACTAGATGGATACACTTAGTGTAGATGCATAAATAGATGGATACATTTCATGATGTTACGAAGGATATTGGTAAGAAACATCATACAAATCATAATCTATAACTAGAGGTAGACATTTAGTGATGTTAAGAGAGATTTTCGAGGGGATTATTTGGACTGTATTACTAGATGGATACATTAAATTGCTATCATAAGGGATTCTCGAAGGTAATTAGATGTAATGCATTTCTAAAACTAATGCAGTAATGGCTATCAATCGAATATATTTGGAAAATCTCTGATATTGGCCTTGGTGAGAATGAGCCAAACTGAGCGAACCAATTTCAAGATATCAAACTTCAACGCTGTTGAATTCAATGGCAAAAAGAAAACAAAATTCAATAACAGAAGAAAGTGGTCTATATGGAGGTGAGGGAGCTCGCAATAACAGCCACCGTAATACCACATTAAACTTTTGCGATTCAAAATTAATTGAAATTGAATTTGATTCTATTTTGGCCTCATATACAATCGGCACATTGATAAAAGAGCATTATGCTAATAAAACAAATCTACCTAGTAAGGAAAGTGAAGAATGAAAGCTATTTATCCACTCGTGGAGAAATTCTCTGTTTCGGATGTCTATATATTTATTCTTTCATTTTTATGTTATTTCATTCTTTTAATCCTATTAGTAACAGAACGATTGTTATATAATTATATTACTGTTATGGGTCAAAAGTAAAATTGTGAATTGAATTAAACTGGGATTTGTATGGGAATCAAAATTAGAAGATATGTTATAACCACGCGTGCTTATATTTTGACAAATAATCTTATATATATAGCATTTATAAAATAAATAGAAGTAAAATATCCTTTTCTATCCCTACATACAAGGTGGTCAAAATTAAAACACCCCTACTCTGAGCTCGCTATACAGCGAACTACTTATTGTAAAGGCTCCAAAATTGTTGAACATACTATTCAAGGCATGGGGAGACGGATTACGTGAAAACAAATTAGTTCCAGAAACACAATTAGATGAAGCTGTACAGCAGAAAACATGCTAAAATGACACAAATTATCACATACACGCGCTCACATACACACAAAAGAAAAAACAACAACATACGCTATGGAATTTTTCTTTCTAATTTCTATTGCTGATGTGAAAAAAAGAAGAAACTGAAACTGAAGCAATTTCGCACTGTAAGCACAAAAATGTACATAAACCCTTGGTTTTCTGCTACTGTTCTAGACGTAAAAAGGATAAAGTTGGGAAAATATTATTCTTATCAGCGATGGCTTCGCGTTTTGCTTGTGAAGTTGTTTTACGAAAACAAAAGAAATGTTGCAGCTGCGCTTCAAGAATTTCATCGACTTGAGAATTTACGCAAAGGACCTGGAGGTACCAAAACATGCTCGAAAAATTTGTTGTATTCCAAATGCAACAGAGTTAATGTTCTGATTCAATTACCTTTATACTAGATGAAGTGCCTCCACACATTAGACTCGGTATACAGCAGTTTCTTCCGCAGCATTTTACTAATGATAGAGTAATCAGTAGTACTTTTCCGACAACCTAACCATCTCGTTGTTCACATCTTAATCCATGTGATTTTTGGCTTTGAGGATACTGAGAAAATCTAGTTTATCGAAGACATCTGATAACCTTGGTAGATTTGAAATACAGTATCACTCTGCATGTGAGAAGCATCTGAGTCGACCAATTACTATCAACAGTTGAACAAGCTGTCTACAGAAAACAGATTTTACATTTGAAAGAAGGGAACCATATTGAGCAGTTTACTTTGCATCGATAAGGACCTTGTGATTGAATTTTTGATACATTCGAATAAAATGTGTCACAAATGATTATTTTGAGTCTTTTCAGCATATTTTTTGTTGTAAAGCGCTATCTATCGGTGTTTCTGAAAAAATTTGTTTTCCACGTAATGCGTTTCTCCATGTCTTGAATAGTATATTCAACAATTTTGAAGCCTTTACTCTGAGTAGTGCGTTGTATAGAGAGCTCAGAGTAGGGGTATTTTAATTTTGACCACCTTGTATAATAAAGATGAATGCACACCAGATTGATTGACTTATAGCTATCCAAATAGACATCTATATACTTTAGAAGGAGAGAATGTGACTTCGGATAGATCTTTTAATATTTCAATAAATTAATATTTCATTGATATTTATTTTAATTAATGTTTCTTTATATTTCAATTAATATTTTATTTTTATTTTAAAACCATTTTATAATCTAAAAGTATTTTCTCAATCATGATATCAATCTCTATTTATATTGAAGATGAATATGTGTGTTTGTGCCTATCTAAGTTTATACGTGTTAGATATTTTACCTACAGCAACCAAATTTGGTGTTTATTCATTTTGGAAGGTGAGAATATGCACCTTAAAACGATTTCTTTTATAATTATTGAATTTATTTAATTACTTGAGGACACATTTTCCGCTTTTTCCCCACAATATCCGGCAATATTGGTGCACAAAGTCGATTTTTACACCATTTTATTAACTAAATGTAAAATCTAAATCTATTGTCTATTTAATTATAACTGTCAATATATAAGTTGGATATATATATATTCCTAAATTTTGGCAATTTTTCAAAAACATTGAATTAATCTATTTGATCATTTCATTGAAATTAATACATTTTTCATTATTTCATCAGATATGTAGCGTGATTTTTTCCCCCTTGTTGTAAGTTAAGGAAGAACGAATCTGTTTAATACCTGTGTATTTTGTATAAAGAATATATAAGAATAACTTTTGTAATATATATATATATATATATATACACTATATTTTATACATATATAATAAGAATATTTTATAATATATAAAGAATATGTAGTAAGCCGAAAATTAAAAAGAGATGAAAGAGACAGTTATTTTTTTAATAACACTATGATGATAAAGGACTTGATTACATTAGTATGGTTAGATATACAATTAACAGAGCATGCATAAGATTATTAAAATAACATAATTCTTATGCCAGTTATAAGTTATTACTTAAAAACATTTTGTTGATGGAATCATGAATAGAAATTGGCATATAAGAGATTTAATTGAAAACAAATACAACGATATTCCCGTTCGTACTAGTTGGTAGCCAAAAGTGGCAAAAGTACCATTAAGAGCCTGAAAAACGGCTTTTTCTGCGCAGTTTGTCTCATGGTAAAGAAGAAACCATTTACAGATATTTCAACAATCGCTGAATGGATATCAAGTTAGTGATCCACAATTTTGGCAACAAACTGTGTACTGTTTGACGAAGAATATGGCCATTTAGATGATAAGAAGGTTTCAATAATTACCAGAATGTTGGGAATATTTCTGTTAGGAATGAAGATACAATATTCTTCAAAGTTTTTCTTTGATTTCTGCTGAAATTATAGAAAGTTGAGGGATAGGGATGAGGTCAGTTGAGTTGGCTCAAGCGAGTAGTTAATCGAAGTCCTTTTTTTTTTCTTTTTTCTTTTTGAGAATCTAAACCGAGGTTTCACTGAGCGCTTTGTATTATTGGGGTTCTTTAATAGCGATTTATTGATCTCTCTTAAATTCCCTTATCCCCTTGCACTATGTCATAGAATATTTATTGCCTTTACCATATTTTTAGTAAAACTACTTTTATAAATTAAAAAATATATATTTTTTAAAAGAATAATTTGTTTTGTATCGATTCGTCTTATTTTTCACCTTTATTTAATCCTTTCGAAACATAATTTCAATTCAACACATTTTCCAACACGGAATTTTCTTTCAAAATAAAACAGATTCAAAAGAAATCTTAAAATACATTCCTCAGATTTTGTTTAAAACGAAAACAGTTCATCATCCAAAATTTCACAAAAAGTGAACATATTCGAAAAAAAAAATAAAATAAAGATTCCGTTTTTATTCAAAGTTCCAATTTCTTTCTCCGTGTTACTATTTAAGGCTGTTTTACATTCCCACAGAAAAAGTATTTCCACTTTTTAAATAAGCATATCCTAAATGTGGAGCTATTTTCAGTCCATTTCTATGAAACACTTTCGCTTAGAGGGATTTTTTCCCCTACGTTTAGCTTAAAAGCTGGAACATTGTATCCATAACATGCGTGTCATCGCATTGTAAAACTACTTTTTTATTCATGCCATCTGGAAATTTATTCATGAAAGTGCTTCATTTTTCGAGGCAGGATTTTTTTTTCATTTTTTCTAGACAATCTAGGCAATCAGAGGTTGCAAAAGGGATTGGTTAAAATGCAAGTGGGTTAAAGTGTGTTTCACATATCTTGTCAGCTTTAGTAAAATACCATTTTGTTTATGCTTTTAAAAAGAATATTTTGTTTTTTAAAGAATTTATGAGTAACGAAAAGACATCTTTATCGTTTATGAATAAACAACGAATGAATTAAGAATTTATATATGGTTCATTAATGTCAAATTATATAATGATGAGAGCTTACCAGATAGGAAGTTAGGAAGCACTCAGTTAGGAAGTTCACTCAGTTAGGAAGCAAAAGAAAACTATTCTGATTGTTCAAAATGAGATGAATCTTTTCACATTAGATCTATCCATAACTATTTCTTATAATTCTGTCTGATTACAGATTTTTTAAAAAATTCTATAAGTTAGACAATTAAAATTCGGCATGCTGTCCTTTCATTAAATAGGTAGATTTGTATTTTGCCCAAGCTTGGGATCAAGGAAATTCTCATTTACATTTCAAATTGTCTCTTTTCCTATCGACAAATCCCATTGTATGATGCATCATTATTTAATTATTTACTATGTGATCAGTAACCATGCATACAACATCATTATTTATGAATAATAAGGCCATTCGCGGATTAATTCTTATAGAAATTAAGTTGCTGCGAGGACTTTATAGTCCAAAAATTAGCCTTACCGAACAAATACATTGAAAGAAAGTTTTTCCTGAAAACTTAAAAAAATGAAAAGCAAATGCAAAAGCAATTGATTACAATTCGAATATATACTTTTAAATAATATTTTTTATTTTGTAATGTTACATTTATTTTATTCTTAAAATTTTGGTTACCAAATTTTTGATAATCATTGTATTTCTCTAATCATATTGAGATTATTTGACTTTGAATAGGAATTCCAAAACAAATAAAATACTGCTGAACTCCAATTATTCGGATTAATTTGTATTAGAAATGATCAGAGTAATAGAATAAATTGATAATTAGAGAATGGAAGAGTAAAAATTATTTCTTAGAGAGAAAATAACGAAAAACACTTGCCTATATGTTCATGTAGTTAAGATAGTTTGCAAAACCCAAAATTTTTTTCTACAGTAACAATTACTATTCTGATTTCTACAGGTTTACTTTGTATGGAATTGCATGATTCTTAGATATAGTTGTCAACACTGATTTCTTGTTGTTTTTAGTGACAAAAGCTACCCACCACCTAAACCTTCCGATTTCTACAAGAAATTCGAAAACACTTTTTTCATTATTCATTCTATATATAATGGCAGTAAGACAGTTCTACATCAGATAGTTCTACATCCACATCAGCTGGTCTAATTTTGACATTTTTTACTTTCCGGGAGAATTCGTGTTTTTCAACGTTATTAATGCTCGCCTATCATCATTCAATACTCATCCCCAATTTTTAGAGAATTTTCAAAACACCCAATCACTATACATTTATCCAAGGAAAAAGAAGTAAAAAATTGTGGTAGAGTCACTCATTTAAAATAAAAGTACTGATTTTGCTAAATTGTATTCCTCTTGAAGCCTCATGGTCCTTAGACAGAGATGGATTTAGAAATTTTGCTATTCTAGGCAATTTACATTATGAGGCTGCTCTTTTAATAAGACGGTTAATTTTGCTCGACATTTCAGTAAGTTTTGAAATGTTAATAGTATTTTAGATTAATGTTTTTATATAGAAAATTTTTAAGTATGCATTTTATATATATATCTATTATGACACCAGACTGCCCGGAATCAACATTTGTACACAATATTATTGAAGCAAATGTTCGGTTTTATATAAATATTATGTAAATGTATTGAGATATATAGGTATCTGAGAAATTATATTTGAAAATGTGTCAATATTATCTTAATACTTTGACATTCATATAATCTGTATTTTTTCATATTACTTCGCAACTAGAGAAATAAAGTTACTTCTGGTTCCTTATCAGCGTAGTGGCCTTAGGTAGCTGTCATCAACGCTTTCCCCCTCCACTTCCGAGAAATATTGTAAAAAATAGCGACAGATCGTCCAGCCTCAATAAATGAACCGATTTTGCCAGTTAATATACAGATATAATTTAAGATAGAACTACACATTGATATAAATACTTTATTATTGTCGATTCACAGGACTAAATGAATACTACAGATATAAGTCGAACACAGTTGGATACTTGAAGCTATTAGTTACGCATTACTTTTTAATAATTACAAAAGCAATATTGTTTATATATTTTTATGTTTATCCACTGTTTCAAAATGTTATGGTTTGAACATACAGATTAGTTTCAGTTATATTCTTTATTCCTTTGTATTGGGATGTAATTGGTTTGCAAATTTCATTTTTTTTTATATTTTCAAGGCTATCCGGAGAATTTGTTTTTCTTATATCTGGAATTCGGACGAATGAAATTCTACCGTGCTGACAAAGTAGATCGAGTTATATTTTATTGAGATTCAATAAAATAAACCAGCTAAGAAAGAAGTGTCAACTTTTTAAAGAACATATCAAAA
This sequence comes from Argiope aurantia, assembly GCA_026543865.1. NCBI lineage: Eukaryota > Metazoa > Arthropoda > Arachnida > Araneae > Araneidae > Argiope > Argiope aurantia. The sequence goes on from JAPMOR010092900.1 coordinate 137,414, forward strand.
GTACAAAAAATATCTTCAACTGGCATCCCTTTCATAGAGATATTCGCCTTTTTCTTTTATGAATAAAATAAAATAAAATCCTAAACAAAATCGAGAGACACCTCGTGCTTTAAGATTTCTTTTAATACCATAATATTTTCAGTTGAAGATTACAGCATCTTCGAAAAATGAAGATAGAAAAAATTTCTGTGAAGAGGAATCATAAGGTTAAGACAGGTCCAGAGCCGACGTCAGTAGCTTCTGGATTATAATCGATTACATCCGATGCTTCCTACTGTCGACAACGGTCGACACCGTATTATTTTCTTCTCTCTATTGTATCTCATGAAAGGACAAAAAAAAGCATGCCCATACTTACAGAGCCCTAAATTCATGGTAGGATTATTCTTATTATATTGTCAACAATAGAAAGCGAATATCGCATACTGCTTCTGAGGGAATTTTTGAACGAAGCTCCTTTTAAGAAAAATAATTTTTTTATTCATTTTAGCATTATATTGTAAAAAGTTCAACTAGAAAAAGAATTTTAGAAAGGAATTGCCAAAGTCTATTTTCGGAAGTTAAAAATGCTGTCAAAATTCTTTTATGTTTTGTGATAAATTAAAATGACAATTCTTAATTTTTTTATTCAGAAGTCATCAACATCTATTTTGTTGTTGTAGAAGAATAATAAAGAATTTTTCTCCATGATTTTTTATTTTATATCTGAATATGAAAAACTTGAATAAAAATGTTTTCAAAACGATTTAAAGGAAAACAAAAATAAAACTATAGAAAATTATAGAATCAAAATTCTTGAAAAAAGTTAGATGTATAGAAACGTTCTTAATTATTTATGGAATTTTTGGAATTTATCGTTCTTTATATCAATCCTACGCACAGATTAGAATGTGGTTATTTTATAACTTTAACAGAAATAATTTTATTTTTATTGCAATTTCTTCCCTCCGAATATACAAAGGTAAATAAAAATGTGTTATGTTACTTAATTTTTGATATTATATTAAGCTTATTTTAAATCCAATGAAAATTTATTTGAACTCGTTCATTTAAAAATTCTATTTAATTTTAATATAATAATGCTGGAAGTTCTTATTAGTAACTAATTTATTTCTCTTCATCTCATAGAATCTTAGTTTAGAACATGCCAAACCTCCATTGTTAATTCTATAATCGAATTTATTTTATCATTGCTTCAACTATATTATAATAGTCATTTATCATGTATTGGCCGCCTTTTTTTATGATTCTCGTCGATGCATAAACTCCTAGTATGCCAACAAGCATACCACAAGGCTTACATACGTAAGTCAGTACACAACTGATAGTGGAAGAAATTTCAAATATAAAAAATGCAGGCATAACTGAAAAAATGGGCGAAACAAGACAATACACAAATACATACAAAAAATAAAACAAAATTTCTCATATACTAACGGATATATACAGTAAATGATATAATGCAATTGGAGCAGCGCGATAAAATAGAAATAAAATATTCAAAATACAAATACAAAAAGCATCAAAGTATATATGCAAATATATGTAGGCATACACACAGAAATAAAGTCTAAATAATATGGGAGAAAATATTATTAATATATGTACAAAAGGAAATGAAAGATGATTTGCTCTATACAAAGACAGATAAATGAGACCACCAAGCTATATTATTCTTTAAAAGGCAATTTATAAGTTTGCGTCTTTCCGATTAGCTGCCTTTGCCTACTAGTTGATTCGGCTGGGGTATTGGTTGTAGTTACTTTCAGTTAAATGTATTATTCCATCATGAAAATATTTTTAAGCATCAAATTATAACAGAAATTAAAGTTGGTTCAGTACCTTAGATATTACACCTGCTCTGTTCATTGTGAATGTAGACAATCTAATAGAGTCAAGTCTCATAATATTATAGCCGTAAAAAAAATCCTTTTTATCTATCTTCTTACTTTCGTGGTACTGTAACTTTACTTTCTTTTTTACGTTATATAAAAAAGAAAGTAAAGTTACAATACCACGTTATAATACGTTAAAGTTATAATACGTTATATAAACTACACAAATATTAAACTGGGTAATGATCCCTGAGATTCCAACAGCGGAACGAAGGCACGAAATTTATTAACTAAGGAAACAATGGAAATATTTTGAATTTCAGTGTAATAATGCTTTCTTTTTCGCAAATTAGGTAAAAAATATTCTTAAAAAATTGCCAAAATTAGAAAAAAAAAATGGAATGATTATTAGATTTATATTGTTAAAAAGATAACATTTTGAGTTTGAAGAAGATATAAAAATCATTTCTGTGCTGCAATAATTTCAAGAGTTATCACGCAAAAATGACAAAAGTTTGCTTAATTTTTAATTAACCAAAATTCTAATTCAAATTTCAAAACAAATCTCTCCGAGGTGCACATTCACATTTTATAAAGCATATCTTTGCCAAATTTGGTACCATATTATGGTTTTAATGAACCATGTAAACTACACAGATATTAAACTGAATCCCCTTCCCTTAGATTTCAACAATGGATGGAAGGCACACAATTTATTATTCGAGGAAACAGTGAAAACAGTTTGAATTTCAGTGTAACAATGCGATCTTTTTTCGTAAATTAGGTACAAAAATATTTTTTAAAAATTGCCAAGATTCAAAAAAAAAATTCACGATTATTAAATTTATATCATTAAAAACTTATATCTTTAAATTTTAAGACAATATGAAAATCATTTCTGTGCTGCAATAATTTCGCGCATTATCATGAAAAATGACAAACATTTGCTTAATTTTTAATGAACCAAAATTCTAACTCAAATTTCAATCAAATCTCGTCGGGATGCATATTCGTATCTTGCAAATAATATCCTTGAAAAATGTGGTATCTCTATATTTAACGGTTTGCCCTGTAGAGCAACAAATATTAATCTTTATTATTAGTAGTGATTATTAATTTTTCGTGGTGCGTTTTGTTATTTTAAGTAATAAATATTTCATACAAATTGTCAGATAAGCGTGAACATTTTCTAATAATGTCAGCACGAAATAACTTATTAATTTTTAGCTAAATATTCTGCACTGATTCGAAAGTTTTTTATTTTCAAAATTTGATTATTATATATTAAGGTGACAGTGGACTCCAAAATAAGAAAAAAATGGAAGAAAATATAAAAAAAAATCTTTTTTTTTCATCATCAAAATATGTGTTTATATTCAACAGATATAGTATTATGAAATATATTATTCAATAAAATGAATAATTAAAGCTTTTAAAGAAATAAAAGTTAAAAAAAATATTAATGATTCTACCCAAAACAATATTTTAATCAGATTAAAATATCCTATAAATGTTTCAGGTGACTTAATTTTTGAGGAAATTAAATTATAGTGATCATTAAGATTTCAAATAAACATTAAAAGAAAACAGGGTATGCATTTTATGTTTCAAGCTTATATAAAAACTTAAAAGTCAATTTTAGTTCAGAAAAACATTGAATTTTTATGAAGATTCAGCGCGTTTGCTGAAAAATATTTCTATAAAATTAACATTTATTTGGAATTACAAAATGATACACAAAATCATGATCATATCATGTATAACATTGTTCCAAATAATGTTATATAGAATGACAAAAAAATGGCAGAAGAAATTAAAAATTAAATTGCCTGGAATACTTTGAAATTTTTAGAGATTTCATATTTTTTTTTATTTTCTTTTAATAATATGTTTTGTTTCAAATAGTTCTTTTAAAGGATGTTCAATGTATTTATATCTTAATAAATATGCATAAAGATTTCATAACCCTAAGTGAATAATTCGTAAGAGTGCCTGTTAGCGTCTTACCGTTCACTTAACAATAAATGTATATTTGGGTTTTGACCTTTTTGTTAGAAATTCTTAAAAAATGCAATAGATATTCCAGGGAGATACATGCATACATTCTTACTGATTATATTAATGAGATCAACATATGTGAATCAATTCTTATATTTTTAGCAGAAAAAATCCTTAATCAAAGGAAGTAGAAAGCTTGTAAAATGAAGAAAAACAAAAGAACTGGAAACTTTCTGTAACACACCAGCAAAAAAAGCCGAAAAACAATGCGTCTTTTTCACAGATATCCATTATATTAGCAATCTACATGACCAATCTTAAGAGACTGTTGAATTTATCTTGGCTACAATTTGCAAAAGCAATGAACAATACCTGCTCTCTGAGGGTCAAATTCAGGGCTTGGAGCGAGAAGATCGAGCGATCGTTTAAATGTTCTGTGCTTGTTATTTGCTCATTGCACCAAAGTGCTACGTACTAAACGTCAATTTATTGAAGACGTGATTGATGATGTTGTTAAAGAGAGAAACTTCTTTGCCTCAGATGTGTGTGGGTATCGATTTTTTTTTTCAGTATTCTTAAGTTTGTTTTCTTTGATATATAGATCGTGATTCCCTTGTAGTCAAGATTTTATATTGTTTGCTTAAAGCTACTATTTTTTCCAGTTTATCCTTTTTTGGAATAGCTTCCTTTGAATGTTGTCTGGCTTAATATTTCTAAAGAAAATTTATTTAAGTAATTTCTTTTTTTTATTGTCCGCATTTATACTCGAATACCTTCAATAAGGAGGTAAGTTTCCTCTACATTTTATAGAATCTATCTTAGAATAGACTTTTAAGGATCAGAACATGTTGGGATGACTAGATTATAGTTGTTCATACAACAAGGCGTACCGTTAATAGATCATTTAATAGACTATTAAACAAAAATATTTTTATAAAATTTTTAAAAAGGCCTCGAATAGATTATCACTTTAAGATATTTTTTTTCTTAGAATCTTCTGCTACAATCAGCACTCAAATATTGTACTCATGCATATTGTATTCATGCATATTGTTATTTTCATGATATTAAACAATATCCTCAATATAGTATAATATTGCGTAACTGGTCTGTGTTACGTGGGAATCAAATTAATTCCGTTGCAAATATTGGATCCATTGTCACTGGAAGTTCAGCAGCTTTTGTTCTCTTGATAATTATACTGAAATATTTAGAGTGTTTAGTGTCAATTAAATCACTTATGCATATCTTGATGCTCATGATTTCTTCAAGAAAGTACTTTAAAATCGCAATAATTATTAAATTTTTGATAAAGGTCATTTCTCAAGGTATCATAGTGCCCCTAAAACTTAAGAGTCTATGCAGTCTGTTTCAAATTGCAGTTGTTTATTGCAGTAAAGTCATTTTTTTGAAATTTCTGATATCTCATGGAAATACCATTGCTAATTAGCAAATATTTTTTTATTTTTAGCTTTCAAAGAAAAGTAGAAAATTATATGATAAAATACTTTATGAGATAATGAAAACAGGTAGAATTTCATTATTACAGTGAAATCTGTTGAATTTTTTATATAATAATCACAAAAAATATACTTTTGCAGTAGTTGCATTACTTTATTTTCTCTTTTGGATAACAGATGGTGATGGCTGATTTGGTAAGCATCCCATAATGCATTGCGATTGTAATGATAATGAGATGAGATGCTGTTCTGAGAAGGTTTGCACGCGTTAATGTCTTGTCTTGTCTTGTCTTTCGTGTTTCTGTGAAGCGTGACCATTAAAGAAATGTTTCCGAAAACATACGTCCTCTTGCTTCCACTGCACGGACCATAAAGATCTTCATTCTACCACATTTAAAAAAAATTAGGGGAAGGGGACAACAGGGGTATTATTGAACAATAGAGGAAAATTGAACAATAGAGGAACAATAGAGGAACAATTATTTTTTCCAATGATGCTTTTACGGGCTGTCGCTGAAAAAATGACAAAATTTCACATAATTTTTTATTTATAATTTTTAAAAAAACATTGTCAAGAGATGTGTATGACCAAATTTATTTGTGCTAAATTTGATAGCTCTATATCAAACAGCCTGTCATGTAAATTTCCAACATAAATTCACATTTATACACACATTGACATATACATTTTTTCCTTATTATTAGTAGAGATGTTTAAATTCAATTTTTAATCTATTGTGTTACTAAGAGTAACGCAATGAATGCAGAGACAGTTCGGAGAATTATTTCCCAGAATTGTGAGGGTTGTCATTAAGATGTTTATTAAATCTGCTTAATATCCATCAACGTTTATATACAAGGCTTAAATTTCATTTTACCCATTTTAATTTCTTGATTTGACGTAGAATAATATGAAGTC
>JAPMOR010092900.1:143635-197512 GCA_026543865.1 Argiope aurantia
TATCTTCTCGTTAGACCAATTCAACTTTACGCTCATTGTCATTTTCTGCAATTCAATTATTTCTTGGAAGTGCACAGAGTGAGGGATAAAAATTAAATAAGCTTATTGTTTAATGTATGTCAATTAATGTATTAATCTACTGTATAAGGAATTAATACTTTAATAACCTCATAACTTTAACGAATATTTTTTTAGTGGAAGGCTAAATCCCTTAACTGTTCTTTTTCTGTAATCATCAACACGTTCATTAAAATGAAAATAATAATTTTAAATGTTAATGATTCCGAAATAATACGACTGTAAAATATTAAGAGAAACATTCTCTTAAACATGTAGTTTTAAAACATATTTCGGAAATAGAAATTTTAAGCTTAATGTCAGAGTTTAAGGATAAATTAAATAAATATGTTATGACATAAGTTAATATACAGTCACTATTTATGTTGCAATCCTCGAAGGCCATTTAGTACATCAAAATAATATCATGAATAGTTTGAAGTATTTTAAGAGCAGTCTAATTCTTGTTTAAATGAAGTAAATATTGCACAGAAAATGTACAATAACAAGTAATAAAAGGTAAGATAATACAATAAAATCGTTTTCAGTGATGAAATATAATTAAATGGATAAAAGTGAATGTTTTAAAAGCTATTATTGATTGCATTTCCTTTATTTACAGATCTAATCTAATCTGTTGTTCTAATTCATATTAAAATGTACTAAATATGGTTAGATAATATATAATGATAAGATGATACGATAAATGAAAAATTGTTACAATGGTGAAATTTAATTAATACTCTGAAAACAGCAAATGTATTAGAAGCTATCATTGACAATATTTAATTTTCTGCTTTCTTTATAGACTATTAATTATATACACTATTAAAGATTTAACGATTTATTCTATAAATAACGAACACCATTCCAATATTATTTTAGGATATAAATATCTAATATCATTATAGACAAGAAGACAAAAAAATTACATTGATGCATAAAAACGAATAAGATTTTTTCCTACTTATCCTACAGATAAAACTTTCTGAAATGCTAGATACAGTACTTTCATAAATTCAGAAAAATATCAAAAAGCTTATTCGAAAATGAATATCATTTAGTACTTTTTTTTAAGAAGCTATAAAAGATACAGTCGAATGTTTTACATTCATCTAAAAAAATGCGATTTATCAAATTACTTAAATATTTTTCTATAACCAAAAAACAATTTTTTTTTTGAGAAATGAGTTGTTATAATATAGATTTTATTCTGTCGGCGCCCGTGTGCCTAGACATTTTGTTGATCAATATTCTAGAAGTTATTTTATTATTATTATATCATAGTTTTATATCTGTAATCTAGGTCGTTTATTTATAATATATTCTATATAATTTATTTTATCTTAGTCTTTCGATTTTTTTTGTCAAAGTATTATGAAAAATCAGTTTTTTTAGATTAATGATTTTCAGAAGCATTGAATTAAAAGATTTCAGCAATGATCACAGAAACTCTTTCAATATGAGAAAACCGACTGTATGTTTAAAAACGATGTTTCGCTACATGATTTTAGATTATATTCCACTATATTAGGTAATGTATGCTTTTTATATTATATCGACATTGAGAATTAGTGATAATCATAAATAAGTTTAAGGCAATATTAAGAATCGCGAACTTTATACATATTTTATACTAAATTTCAAATCTTATCTGCTTAATTTCTACATCGTTAAAAATAGATTTTTGGTTTTAGTTAGCAAAATGACGTAAATGAGGTAAATAATTGCACTTTACGTTGTTTTATTCAATGAATGCATTGTTAAAAACATGAAACAGTACTCTTCTTCAATCCATTTCTTTAGATTCTTAGTCCTTTGAAGCATTTAAAAGCGCAAAAAAAGGCAGAAAATCAAAATCTCATTGACAAAAGGGTAAAGTAAGAAATCAACTCTACTACTAATAAAGATGAATGTATGTATATGAATGTATGTGTGTATGCATTGGTACTCTATAGAACCTTACCTTATAGCTTACAGACGTTGAACATATATTCCTTGTTGAGTAGGAATGAGCAACTTGGAGTGAATTTGTTTGAAAACTTCAATTCATTAAAAATTACACTGAATTTTGAGTTTAGTTTAGTTATATTAAAGTCCCATTTTAAAGCAATACTACGGCTATTTTTGAACGGACCTTGTAGTTTTGAACTGCAGTCAGATGACGAGGACGACACCTGAGCTGGCACTCCCTCTTCACGCCACACCACACCAGAGAGAGGATGTTTATCCTGGGCATATTTAACGTGCACCAGACTAGCTTACGCGACGGCTCTTCGGTGAAATCGGGTCTCGAACCTCCCCCCCCCCCCCCCCGGTTCCAAAGCCGAGGCATTACCACCAGGCCACCGCGGCCCTATACTGAATTCTGAAGTTTTTTTTCTCAATAGCTTCAGGAAAAAATCTGCATAAAGATGTCTAATGTTTCAAAATTGAAGAAATTTTATTCCTAATATTATTAATTTAATAATTATGCAGATATTTCCCTTTTTTTAGCATTTTTTAAAAATATTGTTTTGCCTAATGTCGAACGATAAATTACACTGCTGACCACTATTAAAACCATTTTCATTGCTTCATCAAATATTTAGTCACGGGTGTATCTTTCCTTTTTGAAAGCTAAGGAAGGAGGATTCTTTTTAATATCTGGGTAGACTTTGTGGCAAATAAAAAAGGTAAGTTACTGTTCTATAAAATGTTGCCAAATAGAAAACCCCGGCATTTACGATTTTAATTACATTATAAATGTCATTGGACTAGTTTACTTTAGAACGGTTCATTCGGAAATTGAGCAGAATATATGCAAGGCCATTAAAATAACATTGCTTTAATATCTGAAAACTTGATAGAATCAGGTCTAAACGATTTAATTTCAGTTACATAAAAATTACTTCAATTAAATCATAATTATGTCTAAGCAATTTATTTGAAGTTAAATAGAACTTATTTCATCGAATCAATTTATCACCAAAGGTGGGTACTTCTTAATAAAGATTAGAAATGAATAATTGAAAAATTCTGTAATTTGATGAAAGGAATAAAGAATTCAGCAGAATAAATAATGAATATATAATTGAATGAATGGAAAGCATAAATGGGACTTAAGAGCATTAGGGGATTTTTCGAGCAAGTCCATTAACTATCCCCTATCCGAACATTCTCTTTCAGCAACTTTTGCAACAAGTAAACAAACCCGAAGTTAAAGTACTTAGTAAGAATCTTAACTCGTTAAAACCTCCGTGAAAGGAAGCCAGCTGAGGCTGAAAATCTGCTTTGGACTCCTTCCACTGCATTAAGCCATTGATGTTTTAAAAAAAAGAAAGAAATGAAGACCAAAAATTGAGCGAAGTCTTGCGTCTACATGAATTGAGTTAGTCTCTTGAAGCAGAGAAACAAAGTTCTGTCCAAACCGCAAAAATCTCATCTCTAATGGAACAGACTGGGCGGAAGGGACGAAGAAAAAGAAATCATCCAGTGACAGAGCAGAGAATGAATGACTTGGTTGACGTTGAGTGACAGCAATCGATCCAACAAAATCCGCAAAAGCTATCTTGAATGGGGCTGGTCGTTAATCTATGCCTGCTGGACCGTCGGATGAAAGAGGTATTCCGGACCAGTGGACACCGGGTTTATATATCTCGAGCCACCCATCCACCGTGTCAGCAGAGGGAGGAAGGGAGGACGGATGGATGTACACATGCCTGTCTGCTCTTCCTTGATATCTGGTCCTCGTCATTGAGGATGGGAGGGGACTAATATTTGTTCTTGTAGGAAGACTCCAGAAAATAGACAAATAAGCCTTTAATCTCCAAGAAACAGAAAATTCGGTGTTCCTGGCAGGCTCACAAGGACAGAATTTACTTGTAAATGATGGATAAGAAGAAAAAAATGTATCATTGGAAAAAAATCATTGACTTATTTTAAGCCTCAAAATGTGACGAAAACAACACAATTAATTCAATAAATTAAATAGTTCATTCCTTTTTGAGAAAAATGGGAATTAAAATATTAATTCTGTATATATGAGGTTTTTATTAATTTTTATTTCAAGGTTGGCACATATAATGCATCAATTCTAATTTATTTTTACATAAGGTTTGATATAGATGACTTACACTTAGAGTAGGAATTCAGACCCCCTACACACACACACACCCTGTAGGATGTGTTAAAGAATACTTTTAGAGAAAATTTTATAGAATACTTTTCTGTAATTAATGTTTGTTCTGTTGTCTGTCTTATAGAGTGCCAAGACACATAAATACACACAATGCACACACGTACAGTATTATAAATGATACCTTATTTTGAATACATGTTTAGGTATTTAAGTATTCAGCGCACCGTGAGTGTCTAACTGTTGTGATTCGTATTATATGATATTATAAGATAAACAATATATTTTTAATTACAAGTGTTTAGAAAACCAAGATGAAATATCAACATATTATGTTCGTATTATTAAACATTAACATTTCCATCAATGTAAAGATTTTAAGCACCTCATCTTAAAACAGAAACGAAAGAGAGGTGACATGCATTACCCAGTTGAATAATTGCATTTAAAGTGCATCAAATATTTGCAGTTACAACCTCAATTAATTTAACATATCATAATAAACCTTAAGGAATAAAAATCGAAAAAGGATTTAATGTGAGGATTATCAAATGATCCGAATTATTCTATCTCAATATGATATATTTACTCAATTGCTGCAACACATAATCCTTTAATCGCTTTGATAAAGAAATTTCTTTATCAAATAATGTTTCAGAACAATTTAACCTTTACATAAAATGATAATAATTAAGAGGAAAGTTTCATTAATGCCCTCACTGTGATGGATTAGTTTCTGCAATTTTATGATCCAATTATCAAAATTTGTAGAAAGAAACGCAGGATATATCAAGTCGTTTTTAAAATATTCGTTTTAAAAATCTCATAAAGATATATCAAACTATGTTAAGAATTTAATCTTACAGAAATCGTGAAATGTCATAAAATATACCCTTCGGCTTTTACTATATTTCTACGTAGTAATCTTAGTGGGAATTTCAATAAATTAAAGGAGTGTGTGGCAACTAATAAAGAAATATTGTAAATTGCTGTTATGATTTAATACTGCGGCTTGAAAATAACACAACTGGCCCAAGACCAAAACATATTTATCTCTTTTCTTGCTTTTGATAAATGTATTATGCTAGAGGATTAGAATTATTATTATGCTAGAGAGCTTTGCTGATTTTCTTAAAATACTAGTTGAATTTGATTGTTTTAATTCTTTTATACATAACTAGATAGTAATTTCTCTTTTAGTAAATTAAAAAAACTTTTAATTCTCAAACTATACTCTGTTAGCAGACTTTTTAAATAATAAAGGATATTGAATCTTGAGTAGCGTTTCTTTAGTTTTCTAAAATACATTATGTTTCTTGTATATTTTAATCATCCAAATGGAGTCGCTTCAAGCCAAAAATAGCTTGAAAATCGCAATTATCTGTATTATCTCTAATACTAATAAAGATGAATATGTGTGCGAGCATGCGTACGTCTGCCTGTGTGTGTATGTGTATGTGTGTGTGTGTCGGCATTCTTCAGGGCTCGCCGTTTGACTTACAATTACCAAATCTAACACGTACATATTTAAAGGTTGTGCAATTTGGAAAATTTTTTAAAATTTCAATCAATCAAAAGTCACCCTGAATTTTGAACTATTTTTGCAACAATTTACGAAAATAATACTGCACCAAAATGATATTGTTACCGTTTGAAAACACAAAAAATGTTTTTAATGATATCAATTTAAAATACGTGCAAATTCTCCCTAATTTTGGTAATTATTTAAAAATATTTTGTTTCCCTAGTTTCCGACAATACGAGCAGAAGATTACATTATTGTCTTGAAATTTAAACTTTCATTATTTCATATTTATATTTGATCACACTATTTTCTTCAATTTGAAATCTAATTATGAAAAATTCTACTTAATATGTGTTTAGTTTATAAAATGAAAAAAAAGGAATTTGCTATTCTGCAAAAGTTAGAAGACAGATGAACCAGACGATTTCTTTTCTTAGTATCTATATGATGATCGGTCTCCATTAGGGAAGTTAATATACACAATGAACATAACATATTTAAAACTATTAAAAAGGGGTTTTATATTTGACACTTTTAAGGAATTATGGGAATAAAATTACGTTTTGAATTTACCACAAAAAAGACCGAAATGAATAAAATCAATAAGCAAAGAATTGTTTCTAAGAATACAAATAATAATATGAAAATACCAATAATATCCTTTTTCCATGACCTTTAATAATTGGAGGAAACACGAGGTTCCACAGTTGATGAAAATTGTGTAGGAAATTTTATAAACAATATTTTTAAAAATACATAAGAATTAAAGGAAAAACTGTACCATGATAAAATTTATATCATTAAACAAAAGATAATTATTTCAGTTTTAAATTGGCGCAAAAAACATTGTATAATACTAATTTCGAATGTTAAGAAGAGAAAATACCAACGTTCAATTTCTAATTAATTAAAATATTAAAAAATCTCTACAATGTTTAAATTTTTACATTACAAAGCGTATTCAGTCGATGATCAGATTAGTCGATGTATTTTGAAGTTCGCCAACACTAACTCAAGAAGGCAATGACATTATGGTTTGTTATCAGAAGAGATTCAAGGGTAAGAAATAACAGCAGGAGAATTTACTACCCGAAATTCAACCAAAGGAATCCAGGTTCAGCTTCAACAAATCCGTAATCTAGTGGAGTTAACGAAACGGGAAAACCGACTAAATAAATTGATGAAATCAGGTGGAATTCAAAGCGCTCGTTGTTCCTAAACTCATTTATCTGCACATCAGTATAGTAACAAATTCTTGATGTGTAAAATAACTGAATAACATTGTATCTAGCAATCTTGTTACAAAAAATAACAAATTTCGTTAAAATTTAAAAATAATATTTTAATAATTATTTACTAGTTTTATAATGATAATTTAATCAGAAATGAATAATTTAAAGATTTTTAAAACAACTTTGCATTATTGAGTTTTATAATGCACCGCTGATAGATATAAAATATCATAAATGTTTGTTTTTTAACAATTCGGAATTTATAATAATATAATTTATTACATTTTTTATATGGAAAAACTTTATTCAATATATAAATTTTTGGATATTTTAAAATTTAAGAATTAAAATTTAAAATTAAATAATTTATTCCAATGTCAAATTCGTCTCATTTATTCATTGTTTATACACTTATTATTTTATCAATTCTGATAAAAAAATATATCTATTAGAGAGTTAAAATTTATAATAGGCTTGTATGGAAACTTTGAATTAATGTGAACTTTTTATTCTAGCTCATTTTATTACGAATAAAATGCATACAATGAAATGTTTAAAAAGAAAAATTAATACAAAATCATTAGATGAGGAACAACTTTGGAATGCCAGTCAATAACCCAAATGAATTGGAAATTAAACTTTCACAGCAGTTAAAGACCATTCAACGCACCTAAATGGCCAAAATAGAGCTCCCAAACGTGAAACTGGATAAATTTCCTAACTTTCCCAACCTCTGTTAGCATCTCTAAAACGGACAGTTCTGCTCCCATGCAGCGAGCAACTAATCAGTCCATATTGCTCGGCCAGTATAGCAGAATGCCAGTTGACTAATATGGATCTACGCTAACGAACAGACTCCGATTCGGATTTTCGTTTGGTATTGTGTTTCCGCTTTGCTATGCGACCGTAACCCTGGCAATTACTCATCCTGAATGGATGATGGGCTGTGCGTTGGAATTAATTGGAGATGGTTCTGAAAGCCCTCCAATAAGCAGTCTCGTTAATCTAGAGTGGGCCTGCGTGCTTCGAGAAGGCCTGATTTAGAAAGGCCAGGTTTGGATGCCTTTTAATCATCCGAGGCAGTACGTTTCGTCTGTTTTGTTCCATGAAAGCGATTCGGTGCATTATCATTTATTCATGAAATAGGCATGTTAGTTTTTTGCATTTGGAATAGTATGCGACTGTTTGGTAGTTCGGAATGCTCTGATGTCGCTTGGTTGCTATTAACGGCAATGGCTTAGTAACTTCTTAGTATAGCTCATAAGAATAAACGGAAGGGTATAACCGAAATGAGACTATTGCATTCTAAGAATGCAATAGTCTCAAGTTTTGTCCACTTGCAAGTTTTGTGCTTTGAATTATCTTTATAAAAGTACTAATATTTCTAATTCCTTTACAGAAATAAACAAATATCCAGTTTGTAGCCAAGAAAAGTTGAGTAGTAAATAATGTCAGTGCCTTTCGAAAAATATCTAAATACTATTTTCCTTTTGAAAGTGAGTAATGAGCAGTGTTTTACAATGCGATATTCATGAAAAGGACCAATAGTTCGCTAAATGGTACACAAATGAATAAAGAGATCAGAAGTATGTAGTGCTAAGTAAGAGTTACTTGCAACTTTCCCAATATTTTCACTTCTAAAATTAGTCTAGATTTTATGCACTAAATACTATTCTTGCTATTAAATTTCTTAGATACATTTTCCAATTATTTTTCCGATTTTTAAAGATGGTTTTAGATGATATGTCAAACATTTAATTTATCCCTAAAGTGTTCTGTGATTTTAGAAACATCCCGTATAGTCCAATATAATCTCACCGGGGAACACCTCAGATACAGTGATGAACGCAATCAGGTTTTTGCTTCTCTAAGAGTTACTACAATGGTGTGAGATCGAATTACCTCCAATCTTATGACTTTTCTTATTTCATACCCTTGTTGTTCATTTCCTCTTTTACATCGAGTTATTTGCTACCATCACAGTGCCTGAGACCGTTCATAGTGATCAATCGTTCAGATCACACCATATGCATTTGCTGGTATAGAGTAACATACTTATGGTATAGTTTTACATGAATCAGTAAACACAACTGAGATTGAATGCGAGGCCAATTTCATACATTTGTTCAGAGTTTTAATAAAGATTATAAGAATGTCTTAATTTATATTCATTGTGGCCACGAGTACTTCAGGATAAAAATCTATACGATAATTAAATTTGTCAATGGAAATAGAGATCTTTTCTTGCCTCCCAAGCTTTCAATATCAAGTGTCAGTATTTCTTCACATACTCATCAGTCAAGTGTTTCTTCACATACATTTGCATTCATAAATATTTTTCAAACAGAGATTTTCTTTGTTACCATTAACCAAATTATTTTTTAAACTTGATTTTTAAAACTGTATCATTATCTACTATGTCATGATAACAATTGAACACATAATTAATGTGTTTTTTTTTCATTCATAATATCTTTCTGCATATTATTATTTCAAATAATTTTTCAAAACAGAAAATCTTTGCAAACGATTTCATTTCACTATCTTTTCTTATATATTTATAAATTCTGTACATAGTTATTTTTGTTTATACTGTAAATATTTTGGTTTTTAATAAAATTCCCCTTAAACCGTTTAGTAACTAGAATGGTTACGGATACGGGAGTATGAGATGGCGCTCTGCTCTGCAGTCACGAGTATTTGTATTCAACAGTGGGAAAAATATCTAAAAAACATTAACAGGAAATTTTGTCTGTCTATGAAATTATGGAATTGTGCACAAGATGAAACTTTCTGCATTTTTAATTACAAATTTCATATACTTAAAAACAAAATATATAAATAAATAATGGATTATAAACAATTGTGTTCCTCATAATGAAAAAACAATCTAAGTTCCGAGAATTGTCCTCCATATCATACATAAATAAAGGTAATGATTTTCACTCTGTTATAGAAGGGATAAGAGGCCATGACGCTTATCATTCATCTAATTTAATAACCCTAACTTATCCTTTTTGATGAAGTAATTCCGCTTCTTTTCTTTTTTTGACTGCTATCAGGACAACTCAAGCTCTTTACCGTAATCGAAAATATTTCCTTCATTTTCTAGGGGAAATTGTCGTGGGACGTTCTTAGTTATCGATATGTCCTGTGCCCGGACTCTTCCGAGACAGCGTTATCTTATTGCTCTGACCATTGGTCAGCAGGAAGGTAATCAGAACTGAGACATCCCTGAGAGGCATCTTCAATTGGCCCGACCATTTATCAGGCAACACCGTCAGCTGGACTGGATGTTCCACTGTCCCCCTTCAACCCCCATGGGAAGGCGAAGAACTTTTATTGCTGTATCTTCTTCATGTCAGGTACATCTTTTGCCAAGGATGTGACATCGTTTGTCGGGCAATTAAAGATATCACTTACATGTAAAAGTTTGTTCCATGATGGTTATTGGGATAGGGGCTATGATTAAGCAAACTCGGTAATTCTCTGTATGCCGGATTTTACGTGTTTATGCTTTCTTATCTAAATAATAGGTTAGTAATATACATCAAGCATTTGACTGTGGATCGCATAGAAAAAGATGACAACCGCAAACATTTTTTTCCGAAATTGAGGAATAGAAGCTATCTTGCTCTATTTTATGGTTCTATCTTTCTTGTGTTAGGTGCATCTGTTGCCAAAAATGGGCATCGTTTATTATGCAACTGAAGATTTTGATTTTTATGCAAAAGTTTGATCTGTGGCTGTTATTGACTTAGTTATGAATAAATAAAAGTTTGATAATTTACTATAATGATGTGTCTCATGTTTATTTTTTATTATTAAATTATTGTATTAAAATAAGATCCGTCATTTTTTTTTACTGTGTGGATAGTGCCAGAAAAAAAATTCAAATTTCAAAATTTTTTCAGTTTGTCTTTCTTTTAGATTAAATGTTTTAATCCCCCTACCACAAAAAAAAAGAGAAGAGAAATATAGTGACTTAAAAGATACAATAAGAGACAGTTACGAAATTCGTTTAAAATGATTTAATTACTCTTTTCTTTAAAAAAAGTTTTCAGCCTTTGACGTGGTGATACATTTTAGCTGAAGAGAATAAGGCCATGAAATTTTTACATTCCAAAAAGGGGTGCATATAATTGAAAAGTTTAAGACACATTGATATGCAAAGATATTTTTTACATACTTCAGAATTTACCCAAAATTTGTATTTTTTTCCTTGAAGTAAAAAAAAAATATTGAAATATAACATAAAAAAAACTTTTATAAATAAAAATTTCATAATCTGATAATCGTAACATTGAATAAATCTTGATAAAGCATTTCAAATAATAAAACCCAGAAGCCTTAAATAAAATAATTTAATAATACTACTAATAATGTTTTTAATTCAAAAATAATAAGCAAGAGAATCCTAGAATTAAAATGTTTAAAATGATTCTAAAACAAACAAAAAAATATTTCATTAATATATCAGTATTAGTAAGATTCAATTTACACATGCTATTGTTGAATCAATCTATATTTTCGGTTTTATTTGAGAAATTTACATGGTACAAAAAAGAACATTTTTTCTATTTACACAAAGTTTTATCTTTTAGAAGCGGAAACAAAATTGCCTTCCATTTTTGCTTACTTTTCTGTAAGTAACTAAAAACTGAAATGCGCAGATACACTTTGAAGAAATTTGAAATATTGGATGCCCAGTAATGTTCTTGGCCAACTTTATACCTATTTACTTGTCTATACATATTATAAAATAATTGATAAATGGTATACACCAATAAATTGTTATGAAACTTAATTTTACTGGGTTCTTTGTATTTAATATTTCACAACTGTTACATATATTTAATTGTCTCTCCATATAAAGGCACGAAAAATGAATTCTTTTTCAATGTTAATTTAAATCGCATAAAAGAAGACTTCTTTTTAAAACAAATTTATTCTGGATATGGTATATTTAGGACTTACTAACATAGGTTCTTTGAAAAGGAACTATTATGTCAGTGTGGAATTTTTGAAAGAACTGTGGACCATGTAATAATAGGGACCATCTATAAATGGGATGATTTGAGCAATGACTGGTCTTTTGAAATTCTGCACCCTGTTGTAAAAGAATTCTGTATCCATCTTATTGTACAAATTTTATCAATTGAAATTGAGTGACTTTATTGATTTTTTTTGTTTAATTTTTTTTGTATATTATATAACCATTATTGCGCTGAAATTTTTATTACATAACTATTAATTTTGTATTATTAGGGCATTGTTTGTTTTTACTTTTATGCTTGACTAACAAAAAATTTTGCAGACAATTGTGTTCTTTTCCAGATGTTGAGACATCTGGCGCATTCTCCTAAAAGGTTTTGGAATTTATGTCTGTTTCCAATTTTCGGTATCGACAAATGTCGCTTATGTCTTTCTGCTAGGTGGAGTTACTTTGTGGAGACATAATCTCGTTTGGCTTTTGCCTTTGTTATCTTATCTCAGAATTTGTTTATCTTATATTGTCTATATATATTATAAAATGATGATAATTGGCTGGCACAGATAGAATGTTATGAAAATTTGAAATTCCGGACGACCATTGATGTTTTATCTTGTCCACTTAATAGTTGTTAGGTTTTCAAATATTCTCTTCTATACTTTTAAGAAAGTTTCTCGCAAGAGAAAGTTCTAGAATTTTAACAGCTCTACAAAATAAATAGTATAAATTAGAAAGAATTAAATTAAATAGTGATTAAAAGTTGCCACATCATTTTAAAGATCACGCATACATGCATTTTTAGGTTCGAGAGGAAATTTCAACTTTTAATGTAAAATAATCGAGCTGAAATGCTATTTCTCAGTGTTCAAAGGTATTTATTTATAATTCTAAACAATTTTGTAAAGGATAAAATTTATTTATTATTCTTAAGAAAGTGCTCCGTTTCATGTTATAATTTGCTCTAAGAAACCAGGAAAGAAGGAAAGAATTTTTCTAAAATGATTAATTTCATTTAGTTAGAAAGCATTATATTTTTAAATATTTGATCATTTTCTTGATTTGTAGTTCTTCCTTAATAAAAAGTTCATTGATTAACTGGTCAAATTTCCTTTTTATCTATGATATCCTACCGTTGAGAAGAACTATTACTTTTAAATTTATATCATTGCTAAATTTATATTTGAATCAATTATTTTCAAGTACTTAAATAAAATTATGTCATATTGAAAGGATTTAGTGAGTCTGTTTATTTTTGAAATATTAGTAATTATAATAGTATTCTGTAAATATTTTTGTGGAGGAATGATTTGTAATATAATCACATTAATACGGACATATCACACATAGTGACTTAGCAAAAAAAGATAATATTGAAAAAATCACACGTATTCAACAAATATTGGAGTAAAGCTTGTTTATAAATATAAAAATAACATTAATAAACAAATTTAAAACTTCTAGAATAAAGGAATAAAGCATTATATTCAAGAAAAAAAAATCCCATTATTATAGATCATCCATTAAGATTTTGATTCTAAATTGCATTATCTCTTTCACAACACACTTATTACTCGACTAAACAAAATATTTTGTATTGAAGTTAAAATGCAATGTATCGTTTTGGTTACTAATAAATCAGAAATTTAATAATATATCGAGTTTAAAATGATATCCCAGAAGAAGAGTATAGCGTAGAACATCTTTTAGGTTAAGGTGAATTCAAATAATCTCAAAAAGTTTTCTTTAAAATCGCAGTATTCAAATAAACATTAAAACACATATATATATCCACTCGTGTTACAAACTTAACTTCCATAATGAGAGGCAAACAATTTATAGACACAATTTCTTATAGCTGTTAGCATATATTTAGAAAAGTTCTTAATTGTATTTAATAAAACTATATTTTAAGTAATTCTTTAAAAGATTTGTAAACAATTCATTTAGTTGATGTTCTTGAGGACAATTAGAATTTCATTAGGAGAGGAAAGAAATTGCATAGAATACTTTTTAATTTTGCTACTAAGGCGAAAATAATCTGACATACTGTCATTTGCTGCTAAATTAGGCTAATTACTTCCATTATAGCTACACAAATCTTTGATGGAAGCTATTTTAAGCAATAAATGTTGCATCATTGCTATTATTTGCTTTATTTAAAGAAAATAATAGTAAAAATAATACACAGTTAAAATTTTAATTTTTTAAAAAAAGTGTTGAAAACTTTAAAGCAATGCTAAAATTGTTTATTTGTTTAATTGTAATTGTTGTTTACTTGTAATGTTTACTTTAGTTACGTTAGTAAAAACAAACATAACTAAACTTTTACTTTCAAAACAATGATAAAAATTTCCTAAATAATATTTTTAATAATTTGCAATGTGATGTAAACTATTTTTGTTCCCAAGAAGATCATGAAATCATTATTTTCACATATGGTTCAAATGAAGAATTTATAAATAAAATATTCAAATAATATATCAAAAATATCAAAATATATGAATTATCATTTAAAAGTGAATGAATGAAATATAATGTATCCAAGACCTATTTCTAATTGCTTTTAAATAGTTAAATTTTTCTACCTTCTAAAAATTTCATGCAGATTTTTCCAGGCTTAAATCATCTGTTTGTTTAGTAATTAAGGCGATAAATTACTAACAAAATTGGTTCATGTGTCAGTTAGAATATTAATCATTGTTATCGTTTTACATGAAATACTGAAACTTTTGGGAAATTAAAAGTAATGTGACAATTTCAGAGTTTAATATTTGTTTTTATTGAAATTCCTTAATAAATCATTCATTTATTTTGTAACTTTATATTATATATAATATCTTACCCAATTATTACTAGCATCTACCTTTGATTATAATTGCTTGTAAGTAAATTTTCTAAAACAATTCTTTCAAAATTTCATGATAATTAATTTTATAAAAACTATTGCATCAAAAGTTTCAGTTGGGGGCATAAAAGTAATATTTTGAAACCTAACCACCTTTAGTGTTGAAGAATTATACAATTTTCTCTATTAGTTGATTGTTTGAATAACAAGTAACTAAATAATAAAAAAATAACAAAAAAACTGTTTCAATAACTAAATAACAAAGGGAAATCTCTGCATAATATCAAAAGAAGAACACATCCCCTATATTAATTCATGTTTTCGTTCCCTCTTGTAAGGTTTGTTTTAAACTTTTCTATTTTTTAATGACCACTATGAATGAACATAAATATGGACCATATCTAAAATACATCTTTTACACACCTAAATTTTGTCAAAAATGTTTAGATAAAAAAAATAGCCAAAAGTAAAAATTCAAGTAATTTTTGAACTCCAATTAAAGGCTTTGATACTTCAAATATTCTGCATATTTTTATCAAAATATTTAGTTCTTTCTAATTATTATCTTATCTATATACTTTCTAAATTATTGTCTCAGAATTATTTTCATTGAATATCTGAAATATTAGACGGAAATGGAATTAGTTTATTTCTTAAAAGATTTAAATTCTATCATTCTTTTTTATAATTAGAGAAACTTACTCATAATTAATTTAATCAGAAATACATAAATGATTAGGTATATAAGTACTTATTTTCCTGTTTTCACAATCATCATGTTATTGAAGAATTTTTAAATAAATTATTTAGATGTGACATGAATTCCAACTGAAGCAATATATTTCCTGAGATAATTATGCCTTTGTTATAATTTTCTCAAAATATGGAAAATGGAATATAATTATAATGAACCATATTTTGAAAATAATCATTGAGTTAGAACATTATATTGATGTAAATTATTTTCAATGATAATTAGCAGTTCAATGAAAGTTTTATAGGCTTCTAAATCATCTTTTCTTTTGAGATAAATATAATGACAATTAACCGTTATTATCTAATTCCTTTGGGCACACTATAAATAATGAAGTAATTCGAGAGTTTTGCAATTGCAATTTGCTGTGGCATATCAAGCATACAATTCTACAATTTGAAAGGATCGTGATTATTTTTATGGCTGATTTAAATATGCAATGGGTTAAAATTTAAAAAAAAATTAATTAAAATGCTTGTAGTGTCTTTTCGTGTTCTAAAAATTAACAAATATATAAAATAATTTTTTAAAATTTCCATTTTTCTTTAAAGTAGTGATTAAAAGGTTATATTTTAATACATTATTTAATTAATTTACTTAATCTAAAAATTTTAATTACGGTAACCCATGAGTTCAAGTTATTTTAGAGTATCAAATTAATCTATTTGTAATAAAAAATAAGACATTAAAAATTATGGGTTTCTATGAGTATCATCAAGTATGACACTCATAGAAACCCATAAATATTCATCTTTTACTGCACAGAATATTTTATGGAGGAAAAAAAAACTTTTTATAAATGATATTTCTCTTATCAATTAAATATATTTTTTATAATTCTATTACGTAAAAATTAGGAAAAATATATTAAGGTATATTATCAAGGTTCTTTCTGTTCATATCTTGAAGGACTTTCGAGACCATAAATTTTTGTCAGTATTCAGAACAGCGAAATAGAATCATTTAAAGGTTTCACTCGAGAAAAAATGTTTGTATAAAAAGTAAGTATAAAAACCAAAAAAAAAAAAAAATGATCTTTCTGTGAGTTGCGCTGAAATATTTTGTTGAAGGACGTTCAAGACCATAAATTTTTGTCAATATATGGAACAGAAAAACAAAATCATTTAAAGGTTTCACCAGAGATACCTTTGTGTATAAAAAATAAGTATAAAAACAACTATAAAATATTTCAACAATATTTGTAATTTGGGCGAGACATTCTAAGGAACTATATCCCCATTCATATAAAATATACACTTGCTTGAAAAAATAATATGATCTTTTAACTTTATACAAACATTTACACACACTTCAACATTGTAGGCACAAGAAACTCAATTATTTTTCGGGTTTTTTTTGTTGCAAAATATCAACAAGTTTCCCAAAATTACATGTATATTTATTATCAAGCTTCTCAAAGTTATGCACAAATCAACTGTCTCCGAAAATTTTTCAAAGTTTCGCAATCAATCTGTTTCTGCGGTCAAAATTATACATACTTTTGACAGCGGTGCGGTCTCTGGCCTGAATAATAAATATTCAATTCTTTTTCTCTTTCTCATAGTGAATTTTTCAAAATTATGCTACCATTTACACACATTTCAACTGAATAAATAAAAAGTATTCACTTACTCTTAGTCTGTTCTCTTTACCACAGTATTAGCAAACCTGCGGACACACTTCGTGGGTAAGAATTAACTGGCTCCTTAAGAATTCCATTCCTGTTCCAGCCATAGACATCAAACACGCAGTGGCAACTTAAACATGGTATCCAATGCACATCTCCCAAGAATAAGATTGTCGCAGGTAGCTGTAAAATAACATGTAGTTAGATATTAGATTTGATATGCAGTTAAATTTGTCATGTGACTATGACGTTACGAAAGCAAACAACTTCTATTTGCAATATTTGTTGTTGTTGTGATTTATAGCACTTTTCAAACCTGCTATCTGTCAGCGATTTAGGCCGAGTGAGGGTCTCTTGTTTTTTCAGTAGCGCCAACTAGAGCCAAGAGTAAGGCTTAAGTAAGTAAGTAAGACTCATGCATTTCATTCACTCATCCATAGATCGTAATTTAGCCCTGAATCAGAGAACGATCCCTTTTGATCCAGTACCTCTCGACGTGGAAGACTTTGTGACCAAGACAGATTTATACGTGCGCCAGCCACCACACACACAGAAAGTCTTCGGGCGGCGGGGTTCGAACTCACAACCTGAGGTATGCGAGTCCAACGCCTACCAACCAGGCTATCGCGACCCCATTTACAATATTTTCATAGTATTAATAAGTTTCTCAAAGTTGTGCATACTTCGATTGAATGGCGAAAATTAACTTCCTTATTCATCTTTTGTTTTCCCTCCCCCTATCAGAATCGGCATTTTTCTCAAAGTTACGCCTTTTTTTTCTATCATCAAAATTACACTTATTTTTGACAACTGTTTGATATGGTCTCTGATCTGAGCATATATTATTCATCTCTTCTTCTCTTTTCAGAAATATTTGTACATTTCTAAAAATTACGCACATATTTACGCATATTTCAATTGCGTGGGAAAAAAGAATTCACTTATTCTCATCCTGTTCTCTTTCCAACAGTATTAGAAAACTTGCGTACACACTTTGATGGTATATGTAGAACTAATTGACTCCTTAAAAATTCCATTTCTGTTTATGCCACAGACATCAAATACGTAAGGTGCAATCTAACCATGGTAACCAGAGCCCATCTTCCAAGAATACGATGTCGCAGACAAGGATAAGATATCATGTAGCTAAATCTTCGATTAAATGCACAATTAAAATTGTCACGTGATTGTGAAGTTGTGAAAGTAATTAGCTTTTGTTTACGAAAAAACAAGCAAAAAAAGACAACTCCTAATGTCCTCTCATACATGATACCATCTCGATCAAACAAGTTTGGAAGGAATATTTCCTCGAATATTTTTACAATCTTAATTTACATGGAACCATTAGATTAGAACCATATCACATAGGTTTCTTTCTCTGGGTACATATCAAGCGACTGCATGCATATGAAGATATGCTCCATCCATAAGTGGAAAAAGGCTTAAATTGATCAAAATAATACACATTATATGAATAGCGACATTTGCATTTCCACCATTCTACTCTAACAACTGTGTCTTGATATTAAGAGTCAATAATTTGAAGGCTTTGGATAAGTGAAATGTTTTAGTATTTCTATTAATTAGTTTTAGTATTAAAATGTTAATGATACATTAAATTAATAGGAATACTGATCCTTATATATATATATATATATATATATATATATATATATATATACATATATATATATATATGTGCACAGATTACAGATTTTTAAATACTTAGCGTTTACATTTCTAGAGAAAAGGGTTTAAATAATAGATATGTATTTCTAGTTCCAAAATCTAGATAAAATGGACGAATCCATTTTGATTATATGTCTGAATCACTCAACTAGAAAGTGTTATTTCTTTATTTAAACATTTATAAAGCATTTAAATTAACCAGGCTAAGACTTATTTGTTTGAAAGTATTTTAATATTTTAAAACTGAGGAAAATTCTAAACATGATTGTATTTCAAAAATTGACATATGAAGTTTTTAAAAATATTCCAAATCAAAAGTAATAATAAAAATTAATAACTGTAGTTTTTTATTAATTTTATTTCTAACTAAATTACCTTTATCTACTTTTAGAATACTAGAGAATATTTCAGATGAATTCTTTCATTAAAATAGTTACGTTAATAATTAAAATATATTGTATTCTTTCTTATTGCCATGTTAGGTTTTTAAAACTCATACAAAAATAAGAAAGAATGCGATATATTTTTAAAATTAAGATATCAAAAATTACTTACAATGTTACAATATATCTTCTTCTTGGTAAAAATAAACTCTTAAAATGTGTTACTTAATTAAAAACACTTTATTTTCTATAAGTTTCAGACAAATAACTGTTAATATATGCATTTTTAAAAAAATTTATCTTCCCACTAACATTAAATGAAAAAAATTTAATGTTTTAACTAATAGAAACAAAGTTCAAGACTAAAATTAACTTTATATTCATTAAGGAAATATGAATTTATTAGTTTTGGAAACTAAGCAGAAATACGTTTTTACTATTTAAAAGAAAAGAAACATTTTAATTTAGGATACATTCCCATTTTCATTTGATTTACAAAAAAACAAAATAGTAAAATTAACATAAGCATAGAATAAAATAATAAGTTTCAAATTTTACATTTGAGCTCATTTATTTTCTGTTTCGATTTTGCAAATCATTACCATATTTTATCCAAAATAAACAAAATCTTTCGATTATCTTTCAACAAGATACTGCACATTTTCCATCAAATATTACTTCTCCAGCCTGATAAAAAAAGCAAATTTTGTGATTCAAGTGTTTGAATTTAATTTAAATTTTGAGATAGTAATTATACCCTCAGGAAAGAATGAACAAAATTCTAAATAAATTGCAAAAGCTCTTACTCTATTCAAGTAATTGTGCACATGTTTACAGTTAATAAAAAAAACCAGCGTCGCAGAATTCACAATAACATTAACTTATCTTTCTGAAATAATGAAATTATTTTATTAGAATTTCCTGGCAACAAGTCATTAATTATGTTTAATGAGTAAATACATTTAACGCCTTGTTTTTGAAAATACTCATTAGCGGCCATTTACTTGAAGAAATATATATGACTCTCAAGATAAAAACTCACTTTAGGAAATGAAAGAAAAAAGGATATTTCTGTTTTAAAAATGCAAACATTTTAGAGCTTGTATGTAGGAAGGCCTTCTCGCATTTGGGTTTGAATAGAGTTATTTCAAAAAGCATTCAAAAATGAGCTTTACAGTCTTATTGGTGTTACTATAAATGAGTTTTTTTTCTCCTAAATTAATTACGTCCTTTTGTTTAATGTTATAAAAGCTTTAAGTATTTTCTTTTTGAGTGGTTTTTGGTTTATTTCTATCTAAATATTTATCTAGTCATTTATTTTTTAATTCTTCGATTGAACAAACTTTTAATTGTTTTAAAAATTTATATATTCAATAGGTAATTAATTTGAAAACATCACGAAATGTTTCTTTTATTTTAAACATCTTTTCATTATTTTATTTAAATGTATTAAATATCTTTATTTAAAAGGAAAACATCTCTTTATATATTTCTTTTGTTAAAATAGGTATTTGTAATCTTTATACAATGATATTGAGAAATGGGTGAAGATCTATTCAATAAATTGTGAATATTACTGAACATGACATGCTTTAAATATATTAAGATACAATAGAAAATTTTTATGTATGTGAAAATAGAGAATCTGGCCTGTATGAGACTTTTTAATGCTTTTTCTAAGAATATTGATTATAATAATCAGCTTGGTAACTAATTGCTTCCATCAATACTTATAAGACAACTTCAGAAAAAATTATTATTTATTGTATTTAAAAAAATTCAATTTTCAGTAAATGAGGCGCAAATAGTAGTTTTATCATAGTAAAGAACGTTAAAATGATTAAATTAGATTAATTATTCCATCACTCGATTATAAATTGAGTTTGGACATTTATCCATATCTTTGTTTTCTAACTACAAATTTTTACTTCTGATTTGCTTTCGATATACTTACAATCAACTTTAGATCTGATTCGTTACTAACTGCCTTTAGTAATTAGATGGTTCGCTCGAAATATTGGTTGTTTCAATAAAACCTCAACCTCATGATTTTCTTAAAAATGCTATTATAAACCTAAATCTATTTCAAACTGCAAATTGTTTTTTGCGGTAACGTAATTTAACTCTTTCATTACTGACAGAAATTGCGAAAGAAAATTAACGATTTTTCTTCCTTAATCATAAATATACATGTATAAACAGGTATGATCTTTGTCATTAATAAAACAGTTTCTAACGGATTTCTACGTAATTCAAAATACATAGATACTTTTTACGAGTTAGTTTTGAAGGCTCATAAGAAAAATATCCATTCTAATGGTACCATTGTCATGCAAAATACTATTTTCTCGAATATAAACTATTAAAAAAGTATTATAATCGTCAAAAAATTTATTTAGATTTTTACCTTACCAATTTATAGAATTGTTTACGCTTTAAATCTCCTTTCTTTAAAAAACGTCATTCCTGGAATTATTTTTTATTCAGTCTTTTGATAAGAAAAAACAAATGAAACTCGAAATGCAAACAAAATTGTAGATTTTTATAGCATTTTACACTAAATAAGTCAATAGATTGGGTAGTTTTGATCTGTTTGTTTGTACTAGTAAACTAGGCACTCAATAGAACACACACACACACTAGATTAATATTGTCCAGAAGGTCTTGATCCGAAATTTGTATTAAAATATTAGAATCCAACGATAAAGACTTTACTATGCTACCAATTTATTTGCATAGTTTATGTGCATGCGGTAATTCATAACTATAACAAGCAAAGGCAAATGAGTATGCTAAGAGGCCTTATTACCAATATTGAAAACACGTTATGGAATTTTGAAGTCAATTAATTACAGGTAAAATCCAAAATGTATAAAACGCCTTTCTCGTCATTATGCTCCAATTTTATCTTCGCAAATATATACACACGGCAAAACAAAAACGCAATAAGCAAGGATAAGGAATCTTAATATTAAATTTTGTAACTGAATGTGCAAATACATATCAAATATTGGACCCAAAAGATCAAGAGTAAAGGTCCAAAACTTATAGTACACCATTCTATTCATTGTGTACCAATTTATCTCCATAACATTTGTACATT
This sequence comes from Argiope aurantia, assembly GCA_026543865.1. NCBI lineage: Eukaryota > Metazoa > Arthropoda > Arachnida > Araneae > Araneidae > Argiope > Argiope aurantia. The sequence goes on from JAPMOR010092900.1 coordinate 165,961, forward strand.
TGGCAGTACAAAATCTCAGAATGCAAAGTAAATGAATAATGATATTAAGGGAACAGTGTACTTTGAAATAAGCAAAAATGGACAGATACATAAATAGTGTTTTTATCACTTCATTATAAAAATATATGTTAATATTCAACTTAAATAGTGTTATACGATGCATGGTTCAATAAAATGAATATTTGAAGGGCCTAGAGAAGGAAAAGCTCATTTTGATAACTTTCTTCAAAATAATGTTGCAATTAGATTTTAACACCTTTGAACTGCTCAAGGTGTCTAATTTTGAAGGAATTAAGTAGAATTAATAATAAAGATTTCCGTTAAACTTTAAAAGGAAATAGGGAATGCATTTTATATTTCGAGCTTTTTTAGATAGTTAAAAGTCAATTTTAGATCCGAGAAACATAAATTTCTTATGAAAATTCTGAAATATATTTCTAAAAATTTAGCAATTAATTGGAATTATAAAATCATACATAGTTTTGTTCCAAATACATTTATATTTCATAGTAAAAAAAACAATAGAAAAAATAAGTCATTCTGGATGTCGCCAGAAAATTTTAAAAATTATATATTATTTAATTTTTTAAAAATATTTGTTTTAAAAAGTTTTTTTATAAGAAATTTGACGTATTTATATATTAATGCATATTCATAAAAATTTCATAACTCTAAGTGAATAATTCACAAAAATGCCTAATAAATTCCAGTATCCACTTAAGTTCTGTCACTAAAATTCTAATTATGCATCACATTTTGGGACCCCACAATAAAAGAAACCGATCTAAACTATATACTACACCATTCTCTTGACTGTGCTACCAATTTAAGTACAAAATATACCTCATTATATAAATGCATGAGGAAGCCAAGATAACATTTTCGCTGGTTTATTTATAGAAACAATCTTGATAGCTAATTTATATTCATAAAAGTCCAGGTGTTTAAATTCTACTAATTGCATTATATGTAAACGCAGTACTCAAAAATATGTAATATATCATTCTCTTTACTATGCCACGAATGTAAGTACAAAACTTACCATATTATTTTAATACATGAGGAAGCCAACCGAGTATTATCGCTGCTTTATTTATATAACTCAAAGTCTTGATACTAATTTATATCTATAAAAGTGCAGATCTTTTAGTTCTACTAATTGCAATATAATAGATTTTTACTATGCATCGCCTGTTAGTAAAGTACAGAAATGTACCCACTTGTCTAATCGTGAATGTGTGGGTAAAAAATTTTCTCCAGCATCGAACAGCCTCTCAGCATGTAAGCGTCTTTACTGCCATTCATACTTGAAATGAGGCGTTTAATTACTCTCGCCCGCAGAGTAGAGACGTAAAATGTATTAGCTGACGGTGATTACTTTTGCTAATTTAATGGCTTTACTTCCTTCTATTCACTCGGAATATGTACTTAGTGGTGACGTTTTGACAGATAGAGCTGGCGGCCACCTCCAGCAATGCTTCGAAGAAAAGCGGTGCAAGTCATGCCACGATTTGTCATATTTCAAATACAGAATTTAATCAAGGGATGTCTTAAGTGAATACGACGGAATCAATGTGAATGGAAACTTTTAAATGAAATGCATTTGAAATATTCAAGACTTTCTGTAGACTGTTCTTAATTTCCTCAGACGCAAAATAGTGGTAGATTCGGAAATATTTTCCGATCAGAACTTTCAAAATGCTTTTAAGTCGTGATCCTATTTAGGTTGTAGGTTTCCATTTAGGAATTTAAAAAAAAAAATCATTAATTTCATATAGACATGTGTTACGTACAGGCAGGAAAATGGTGGAGTATATAGTCGGCAAATATTATAATTTAGACACGCAAAAATAATATATTTTATTTATTGAAGAAAAATATCATTATTTATATATTGACAAAAAATAATATATCTTATAGATTCAAAAGTGGACCAGCTTGACCACTTATTTGCGGAGAATATTAATTGTAACTCGTTTCAATAAAGCATATTAAGCATAAAGATATACTGTCAACTCAGATTGAAACAGACATTAAAACTTTGTTATTTTATACCTTTAGTTATAAGTGTTAAATGTATAAATACATGAATGAATTTTCTTAAGGGAGTGAATTTTCTTAACCCCATGACATTATATGCAGTTATATATAAACTAAATATCATTAAAACTAAATATTCAAATTAATTTACCCGTTTCAGATTCCTTATTGCCTTTCGCAGTGACAATTTCACTTTCTACTGCTTCATGCAATTTGCTCACTCTATAAATATAATTCTTCTTTCTTAGCTATTTATATGAAAGAAATCACGTGATTAAATGTCTGCAGAAATAAAAATAGTTTGAATTATATTTCAAAAATAAAATATATTGTAAAAATTATGCAAGAAAATATTTTTAAAATTTTCAAAATTCAAAGAAAGACTTGCATTAAAAATTAAAAATTGTTGAAAAATATAAAGCAAAGCAAAGCAAAAATAAATAAATAAATAAAAATGCTTAAAAATAAAAAAAATAAAAAATAGCATGACAAAATAATATTTTTATAATTAAGTTTTATTTTTTTAAATGATATAAACGTCAACTTTACATCATTTTTATATAATACTAGCCACCTTTGGCGACCAGCTAGTTCGCCAATCTTAATGCTCGTTAAAATTTTAATAATTAAATATTTTATGTAACTCCTATTTTAATAGCTTCCTCATCAAAATATTTTAAAGCTCCAAATTTTGATAGTCATATAATTAATTCATAATATTATAAAAGCCTTCAGCCATAACTTAATATGTATCTCTCTAATTTTCTGTTAGCTCCCGTAGAATTTATGCTTTAAATTTAAGTGGAAATGGTTAAATTGCAATTAATATAAAAACATTTTTTACTGAAAAGAAGCATTTTTTTTTTAAATATGAGTACTGAAAACAGAGTCGATGACCTTATAGGCATTAAAGAATATCCTTCTTAATTTGTGTAATATCTCAAGAAGTTTTTCTACAAAAATTTCTCAGATTCTTCATGAACAGATCAATTAATTAACAATGTTTAATTTTAAATGCATGAAAGTCTAAGAAAATACACAGAATCGTTTGAGATAATCGGTCGGAAACATGTTAAGCCTTCAAAACCAAGTTCATATCCGTTGAAAATAGAGTTGTCATCAATCAGAACACAATGCGCATGCGTGAATCTTCAACGCCAATTATGGTAAAGCAAATGCGTCAATTTTCAACACCAGGTGGGGTAAATCTACGCAGATTGGAAATTTTTAATTATCTTCATTCTGTTTCATTTTATTTCAAAAGTACTTCATAATGAATTTAAAAGATCGATTAGATAACAGTAATTAATTTTAAATGCATCAGACAGTAAGAAAATAAACAGAATCGTTTGAAATTATCGGCCGAAAATATGTCAAGCCTATCCTCGATAGCTTGAAAAAGAAACTACTGAAGCCTTACTCATTTGGCGGTGGAGAAATGAAAAGAATTTTTTTGGCGGGAAAGTTAGTTTTTAATTAATAATTAAAATTCCAATTAAGAATTCAAAAAAAGGGATCCCAAGTGCACATTCCCGACCTCCAAGGTATGCATGAGCAGATTTGGTAGCTGTAGGTCGAACGATCTGGCCTGTAGAGCGCCAACACCACACACACACACATTGAGCTTTATATAAGTATAGATAAGAAGATTTTTCGAGAATGAATTCAAATAATGCAAAACTTTCCTCTACCTGATTAAAATTAAAACACAAAAATCCCGAAGAAGTGTCTTCTCTCACCCTATATGCCTATACCATGCCACATTGGGTAGGTGACAAAATAGTATGCATTGCAGAGCGCTGACATACACACACATAGAATTATACATATACACACTCTACTTTATTCTTATTAAAGATATTCAAGATATATAACTCTGGATTTCGGAAGTATTCGTCATAAATGAGAATAATATGAACGCATATGGGAAGAGTTGGCTCACAAAAAACAAAAAGATTGCATGTTATTTAAAGTTAAATAAAACATTTCGTGCCTGGGTAACTCTTTGAATTGTGTCTATTTATAAATTTTGATGAATCTTATGAAAAGCTTATAATGTACATGATTTTGCTAACCGGACTTTAACAATATATCCCATTTCGGTCTTCCCTTATTGTTTAACAATCAAATAAATTTTAATAGATAATTAAAAAAAGTTGATGTTCCAAAATGTATAATTTTTTTATAAGATAATAAGATAAATGTTTTACCATGTGCAGCTATGCAACAATAAACTTAAGCTTCATGTGATTTTAATTCTCTATTTAAGATAATTTATTTGCAATCAGATCATACGACAGAATGTTAAATGTAATCAATTATGATGATCATCGTTTATTTATAAGTTCTGCTTTATAAATAAACAGACTGCAATTTATTTAAAGATATGTTCAAATAAAACGTATAAGATTAGATCTTTTTAATTTTCTTGCATAAAAATAATTTTTTCCTTACACAGTTTTTAAATCGTCTGTTAGAAGAAATTAAATAGATTTATTAAGTGCAAATAAATTATTACACAAATTTATTTGCATATAATCCGGAAAATAAATTTAAAAATTTCTTATCAGATAAAAATTAATTTTATTTAGAAATAATTAATTAACTATTTAAGACAACGTATTGTGTTTTAAGATAAGGAAATTAAACAATTAACTTTTTGTTCCATTCAAGGATTTAGTGAGATTTTAAGCGAACCTTCTTTTCAGAGAAAATTACGCCCCATTATTTTTATAATAATAATAATAGTAATAATTATTTGTTAATTAGATTGATTATTAAAAGAACATTATCTGGTTAAATTGATTATTAATACTTCAGTGGTTTCTAAAGTAATTAAGGAATTTCGGCTTTAAGCATAGGTGGTAAATTAGTTTACCAAAAAAAATTAATAAAAATAAAAATCTTGAAAGTATATATATTTTTGACCACTTTAGGGAAAATAACCGAATAGTTTTCAAGCTAATTGAAAGTAATATTTTTTTCAAATAAGCGATAAAATAGAATTTTTATAATTTGACTATCTCCGAATAAATAAAAAATAATTGTCTCTTTAATAAATGTATTAGATATTAATGTGAGAGATTTTAATTTTTTTAATTTAAAGAAATAAATTACAATTTTTAATTTTATTATAAATAATTTTAAAACAAATTACAGTTTTCAAAAATCACATGTTCGAATAAATTCAACGATATAATGCGAGGTTTGTGCCATGTGATATTTAGATGTTTACATCTTAAAGTATAATATATTTGACGAATTTTATATAAGTCTATGAAAGTATGAATTACTTTTGCTACAAATAAATATCAGTATATCTTGTAAATTTTTTCCGTTGCAAATACTTTTTAAAGCTGTCTCATTATTATATTGGTATGAAAAGACCTGAAGGACTTTATTTTTCCATAATTTCAGCTTTCAAGAAAACTAAACTTTACTTTTCGTAATTATTTCAAGGTACTGATCATTTTGTAAAATGTACTTTGTATTGATTGGTTAATACTTGGATGCCGGAAATCTGGCTTTATAACAGCATTGATTAAAAGGCTGCATTTTTTTTAATGTGGGTTTCACATTTCAATTTATTTATGGCTGCATCTAATACTTTGCTTAAAATTCAATTTGCTTTTTATTCAGTTTCTTTAAATAGCTTAGACTATTATAAGAATATTTCATTATCAATCTAAAAAGTTTTATGCAAAATTTGACCTATCCAACTCTTTTTAAAATGCAATAATTTCTACTTAATACAATATTTTAATAACATGGTTTTTATGTCAAAAGTCTATCATTTCTTAATTATTAACAAAAATTAATTTGGAACCATTACCAAATTTAAAAAATCTTCTCTTAAATGATATCAATTTAATAGTAGCGTAATTGTTTGTTAGATTTAGCAAAATATTTTATCACAGGATTTTCTACAATCGCTGAAAACTGAAGGAGAAGAAGAATTCTGTTTATTAACTGTGTAATTTACAAAACGAGTAAAAGATTGAAGCTACATATGACGAAATTTAGAAAATAGATGGATTGGACAGTGCTTTTAACAGTGTTATGATATTATGGTACTGGTCTCCATTTGAAAGGTTCATACACCCAATGAACAAAGCATATGTAAGGCAATTAAAATAGCCAGACATTAACGTCAGACAGTTTGCTAGAATCATGCGAATGAAGTTATATCTGAACGCTTTCACTGAAATTAAATAAAACCAGCATCTTCGTCTAACCAGCTAATCATTTCAAATACAGAACGAACTTACATTTAATTTAAAATAGTTTCTCCACGTTTACTGTATACATTGCGAATGAAAGTCTCATTTGTTACAAAAAAAAAATCACTTTTAATATTATTTCTTCTACAAATCAGTTTACGTGCTATCAATTTAGTCAAATGCTTGAAACTAGTTTGATTCCTCATTGTTAATTTTTACCCATCAGCACACGCACGGGATATTTTGACCCTATCCTTTAACTTTTGCTGAGAAATTTTAAGAATTTATATAAGTTTACATCTGTAACCGCTATATTTTCTTGAGGAAGCTAGAAGAAAAAGATTAGAGCAGCAGAATTAAATGAAACAAGGCATCTCATTTTTTGCCGGAAGGGTGAGGTCAATTTGATCTCTGCATGCTCTAGCGTTTCAGATGCTTTTAATTTTAAGGCTATGATAGTGTCTAAATATGAGTGCCAGAAATTTGTAGATCTTCTCGCAAGTGTTTCCATGGATAGAGCAAATTATCAGTCTGAGATTAGTTAGATATTGCTGAAATTTTGGAAAGATATCATGGTATAGAATCGGAACAAAATGAAGGTACTGAATAGTCTAGAAAATCTGATCGTAAGTCTTTTCCTGCTCGTTAATAAACCCTTATAAAAATGAATTTTCTTATAGTATGAATAAATTTCCTTGAAATTTATGTTAAAAATTCGTTTGATCCTGAATGAGGAATGATAAAATTGTATTTTGAATATGCAATATAAGAATGAAAGACAAAAGTTGTGAATAATCAAAGTTGTATGTTTAAGCTCCTTTCCCCCCCCCAAAAAAAATCTAAAGTGAACTATATATAAAATACAGATTTTCTTATTCTTTTCATATTTTATGCATAAAAAAATTACTTATCTTAAAAATAAAGCTTTATATAAATGGAATAATGGAAAAGAAAATGAATAAGTATGGAAAAAAAGGGGTCACGTTCCATTTTTTTTTGTTTTAAAAATCGTATTTTTTCATAAATTCTTGCATTTTTTATATATTTTGAACATATTTTATTTTTAAACATATTGCCAATAAGATATAGAGTAAGTTTCTGATAAATTGAAGTCAGAATGAGCGCGAGCGTGTGCTAACATTAAAAAATAGGTATATGTGCTGTAGATTTAAAATACATGCATTTAGATATTGATCGCAAATCTTTTTCTGTTTGTTAAAAAAATAACGTCTTTATACAAAATTCATTTTTTAATAATACTAATAAAGTATCTTGAAATTTATGTTAAAAATTCATATTTATCCTGAATGAAGAATTATAACAATTCTTTTTTGAGCGTAATATAAAAATAAATGACAAAAGTTATGAATTTTCAAATTTGTACGTTTAAGCTTCTTTTCCCAAAAATTTTCAATTGTAAACTATATATAAAATACAGATTTTCTTATTCTTTCAATATTTTATACAGGAAAAACTACTTACTTTAAAAATAATAAGTTTTATATGAATAGAACGAGGTAAAAATAGTAAATACAGAAAAGTGAATAAATTGAATTTTGGATTTTTCGTCTTAACAAATGACATTGTTGTCTTAAATAGAACCTATTAATATAAAACATTATTCATATACTTTGTCCATATATTATTTTTATACAAATAATCAATAAGTGTTTGATAATTTGTGGACAAAATGACCCCGTGCGTGTGCTAATGTTTAAAAAATGTGTGTGTATGCTGAATGGTTAAAATACAAGCGGATATACAGTCTTTGCGATCTATTCTAGTCCTTACACCACTATCGCTCATAATCTTTCAGTATTCGGTTCATGAACCCCAAAAACCACCTCAATCAAGCAGCCTATAAATTCCCACGTTTTCCCAATGCCGAATAATTCCGCAATTAAATTTAAACCTTTGATTAGAGTGAAGCAGCAGCCGGGTGAGCTGCTTTCCGTCACCGCATCCATCTGGAAAATTGGATGCTCCAGGGTTCCGAGTTCCTGGCCAGAATTCCAGAGATTAAATCTATGCCCGTCTTCAAGATTCTATACTTTAGTGACGTAGAATAAATAATCCTAGGTGTAGATGCTTGTAAAAAGTTTTGAATTTTAATACCAACGAACAGGATGACACTTTTTCATTCATGCTTCTGTGGATTTTGAGTATTAAAAAACATGAGATAATTTTCAATTAATTAAGCTTCCATAGCTGAGAATAGCCAACATGACAGTTTATTTTAGTGAATGTCTTTTGTAGGGAGAAGAAAAATGATTTTTGGTAGAATTTATAATAAAAAATAGTAATTAATTTTCAATGTACAATTGACTGTATGAAGAAAATAAACGTATGGGCTGCAGAAATCTTAGCAAATGACTATATCGTGAAACTTAATATAATTAATTATAATTTCAGCAATTTAATATTTATATTATGAAAATTATCGATATTTAATACTTATATGCTGAAACTGAATATCAGTATTTAATTTCAGTATGCAAATTATGACATAAAGAAGATTATAATATGAAATTTATCTTCTACTTCAAAATCATGTTGCTTGTATCATGAAAATTTCATATTTCTGAATTAATGCGATTTGGAAATAGTTTCTGACGTTTGTTTATTATTAATACGTTCGTGGTTTTTCATTAAAATAATTATGAATGATCATAATTATGTATTATATATTAAAAGTACTTTTTCAGGAGGAAATAGTTACTAACATTTGTTTATTGTTAATACGTTCGTGATTTTTCATGAAAATAATTATGAATCAATTATGAGTGATAATAATTATGTATTATATATGAAAAGTACTTTTTCAGTAGGAAATAGTTACTAGCGTTTGTTTATTGTTAACAAGTTCGTAATTTTTCATGAAAATAATTATTAATCAATTATGAATTAACCATGAGTGATCATAATTATGTATTAGATATTAAAAGTACTTTTTCAGAAGAAAAGTTGTCCACATCAAAGTTTCATAAGTATATTAACTTTTGAATAGTGAAGTACTTTTCTGTCCCATGGTTGAACTTAAATAAACGGTTACTATCTTTTAAACTTTTCTTTTCAATTATACATGCATTCTACATGAACCGTATTATGCACAAGGAGAATTGTTTTTTTATAATTTAATACTCATATTGACTCATCCGAGACGATTGGATGCGAAACCCACAGTGGCTTAGTGGGAAAATTAAAGGCAAAATATATTCAAACATTAACAAAGACAAGAATGGCAATTAAATACATAAAAGGATAAGAATTATAAATATTAGTAGTTCATTAATTGGTAAAACATACAAAAGCGAACTTCAAAGAGCAAATATTTAAAACTATAAAAGAACAGTTACCAAACAAGATCCAAAAATTTATATTAACAAAAAAGGAAAATACATGATAGAAAATAAGTAATTTTTAAAAGAAATATTTGTAATTCCTGTATCGAAAGTGCAAAAAACAAACAACAAATAAAACTCAATCAAAATTGGCTGATATTTATAAATTTTTTTAATATGTTTATTAAAATAGATCACACTGTGAGTAATTAACAAAATATTTCAATAAAAATAGTTATATTTTATTCATGGTTGTTTCATACCTTAAATATTTGTCAGACAAATAAAATGCCAATATATGATAAAATTCGAAAAGTTTTAAATGAGAACAACATAATTAACAAAGAGACTTTATATTTGGAAATATAGATTACATTCATATCATAAAAGGTATAATATCATATGATAAATCTATTTATATATTGCAATTCCTAATGCAAACTGTCGCATACCTAACATTAAATAACTTTGAAATCAAAATAGATTTTAATGTTATTTAATATTTGGTATACGACAGTTTTCTGGTATTTTTTTTATATCTCTAATAAATGCCAACAGTTTGTACGACATAACATCTGTTGGAGATATGAAGAATATTCTATACTATATAATATCAATATATAATATTATATATAGAAATACTATATGCTATATAATGTTTCAATAAAAATATTGTGTCACAATTTAGATATAAAATAAATGTTTAGGGATAAATTTTAAACTTTTGATTAAATAATATTTCTATTAACTTTTGCAGAATTATTATGTAGATATAATATAATTTAATTTAATACTACTTATAGTATATATTTTTTAATATTACACTACTAATAATAATAATTTAGTACTATTAAAAATTATATAGATTGGAAATACTGACAAAAGAATATCCTATTCAAATTCTTTAAAAATCTACTTGTGGTAAAGCTATTTTTAATTAGAATATAAAGAGAAATAATTGTTTATTTGTGAACATTTTGCTACATTTTTAGGAAAAAGGGAAGAAAACATCGAAAACTCTTAAATACTTAAAATTTATTTTTCAGCATAAAATAATTTAACGAACAAATAAAACAATTATTATATATAGTGCCATTTTTCTTAAAAATAGGTTTCTTAAAAGAATTTTGCATCAGAAAGTAAAAAAATTATTATAATAAAAAAATACATGAAAGCAAAAACTATTCTATACAAATAGTATTTTCCGTAAGGATAAATATGATCAAGATCATTAATTAGTTGCATAATACTCCAGTGTTTTAAAAGACGTAATTAGGATAGTCGTAGCAAAAGAGATTTCTCAATTAAAAATTATTGTTATGTTTTCCAAGTGATTATAATCACCTACCTGGATTTGTGCGTATGCATTAGTTACTTCTGAATCTGCCTTTCATCATTCATTCCAGATTTCAACGAATAGCGATTTATTGTTTTTTTTATTACTAACAGGTAAGTCAAATGTATTCGTTTGTGCCTTAATAAAATAACTCAACCAAGCAAGAATTTTCCCTTCTATTTTCCCATTAGAATAGAAAAATTGAGCCTCCTCTTCGATTCTCTTTCTGCCTTACTATATTTCTTCTGAAAGTACAGCAATGAGCGAGTAAGGAAGATGTAAACCTGCAAATATCAGAAAAAATTCCGCAACCAATAATGCTGCTCTCAATCTCTATTTCTACATTTGGTGAATCATAACGGTTCATTGGGATCATTCAAAGGTTATTTGGATCCAAAATGTGATACAGATCTTCATATTTAGCATCAACGACATATACTAAATTTAAGTAATTTAAAATATGTTTTTTTTTGTTACTTTATTCAATTACATGCGAATATACACAACGACAGATTGTCATCTTATAGAAAAATGTAATTCATCTCTCCCTTCAAAATGTAATATATATGTTAATAAAACTTTGTACCATATTTTATCGATCCATTGGTTAATATTTTTGAATTAACTTTTTTAAATGTACAATGAGCTGAAAAATAAACTACCTTTTGATGGATTTCTTCCAAAATTAATAGAATTATATCAAATTTTTTGAAGATCAATGCATAATTTGATCTAATTAGCACCTTGTGTATTTCAATTATCACGATAATAAAGGGACAATATAATTCGAAAAATTGCGTTTTTAGGACCCCGTGAAGATAGAGATCTACGAAATTTCAAGGTAGAATTTTTTTGGATAATTTTCTTTGCATACTGCTTAAAAAGAAATTGAAAAAAACCAATAAACTAGTGAAAGAAATAATTTCTGGTCTTGTAATCAAATTTTTAAATTTGTCAAATATTGGACATAAATTTATTATGTAAACTCTCAAAAAACGAAATATAAATAAGATTTCGTTTATTTAAGATTTATTAAAAAATTAAAGCAATTGTAGCAATATGACGCCATATTGCTATAATGTAAGAAATAAAAAGACCCAGAGAAGAACAATCTTCCTGTTTATTATTATTACAAAATACGGCAGATAAAGAATCAGTCATTTAATAAATTTTTAACCTTTAAATTACATATATATGTACCGTATAAATAATTAAAAATCCATTTTATGAATTTCAGATTTATTGAAGAAAAAATAAAACACGCATCAATAGTTTAGAGTCAAAAATTGCTAGACATTAACTCTTCGAACTTCTCAATATTCTGTTTTCGGTTTCTTAAAAAAATGGTGTATATTAAAGAAAAATTTAATCGTAAAACTATTTAGCAATAAATAGTCAAATACAGCTATATTTGAATATTTGTATTTTGATACATATTTTCTATTGAATAGTTGGTCCTATATCTTTAAAACCAAAACAGAAATTAAAATGTTAAAGCTCTTTTCATTGTAATAAACGTTCTTTCATATAAGAAAAGAACTTTTTTTAAGTATTTTTTTTTTCAAGACAAGAAGCCAATACCCTGTTTTAATTTTATTTTGTCTTTTTAATTTATTTTGCTTCTTTTTAGTGGTTTTCGTATTAAACTTCAACGAATAAATTTAACTAGACGTTTCTTTTGTACGACAGAATTACCTCAAATTAAATTTAAGACAAAAGCGATACCATAAAATGTAATGAATTCTATGACAAAAATAGATTTACGTAAAATTAAGATGCAATGGTAAATCTTTCGCTTAGAAAACTTTAGAATTTTACAACCTCTTAAGTTAAAAATCTTTTTGCTTTTAGGAATTTCTAAACTAAGTAATTCTAAAAATATGTCTTGTTACTAAGAATAGATCTAAAGGCATTTCACATCGTATTTGTTTTAAATAATGTTAAATTAAACATTATTTATTCTATAAGGAAATGCATTAGTTTTTAAATAACAAAGAATAAGATAGATGATTTCAAAAAGAAAATAAGCTTTTAAGATAGAATAAATTTTATTTCAACTTAGAAAAATCTAGGCAAAATAATGTAAATGTGCTGTCACAATAGAGGAATAAAACAGTATTTTTTATGTTACATCATTACTATAATTATTTACAATAATTAGATTAATCAATTACTTTTTAGATATTTAAAAATATATTCAAATGTTTTAAATGTTTCTAAGACTATATTTTAATAATAAGAGATAAAGTAATAAAATTGTATGCCTAAAAAGTTTATTTAGTTAAATTTGCATTTTGAATGAAAAAAATTACTAAGAAAAATAAATATGAATACTGATGAAAAATGTATAAAGACTTAATTTCAATATTTTTCCAAGTTATTTTACCCTGTTTTCTATTTTTAGAAACAGTGAGAAGTATAATATTAATTAATTAAAACTTTTTTTAAAGAATAAAGAAATTTCTTTATTATAATTGCATGATGATCAGTCATTAATTACATTTAATGATTAAATATGTTTCGCGCTTTGTTTTTCAAAATACTTTGTAGGTGATTAATTTCACGAGAAAAAGTTAATGACTCAAAATAAAAACTCGGCTCAGAAAAGGCAGAAAAAATAAATATTAAATGAAAAAAAAGAATCGTCTGCAGAAACTCAAACATTTTAGAGTTAGAATGGAGCTAGATCTTCTTTTCTGAATGCTTGAAAGAATAATTTTTAAAAAATTTTTAAATATGATTTTTTCATTGTCATTAGTGAGGGTATAAATGGGGTATTTCTTTCCAAATTAAAAATGCATTTTCGTTCTTTGTTGAAAAAGTTAAAGTTTTTTTTATTACAGTGAGATCTTTGTGTTATTTTAAAAAAATGTTTATATTTCTGTTAATTTATTTATATTATTTGTCTGAGAGTAACTTACAATGCTTTTAGAATATTTTTTATTAAGTTAAAATTTAGAATATTTACTGTGTACTTAGTTTTATGAAAAATTGTATTTGAATAACTAAGCGGAATATATTCTTACAATATTAATTCAAGTATTTAGTGTCTGCAAAATAACTGATTCTGTAAATATTATTTAATCCAAGTAATCTAAACAACTTAAACTAAAACTGAATTGCACCATCTTAAAACATAGGTGTCTTAGTAAGACGTCTAATATATTGTATATAACTTTATAACATAATTCGATATTTGCTTGAAATGAGTATTTTTTTTATCATTTTATACCCTTTTACAAGTAACCTTCTCTGGATAATAATAATACACATGATAAATTTCTTTTATTAGCTGTATAAAAATATATGTGAACTTAAATTTGTCAATTAAAACTTCAAGAAAATATAATCTCGAAAAAAAAACACGAATATAAATGAACATTCATAAGAGCTTTTAATTTCACTATTCTTCTTTCATGTTATTTTACTCATTATAATGAAAGAAAATGAATGGGTATTATCTTAAATTTCTTTTTCAGGTGTAGCGAAATTCTTTTCTCTTTTTGACAAAAAATTAGTTATAATTAGTTATATTAGTTTACAAATAAGCAAATTTTACGCTTTGTCTCAGATATTGCTCATTAAATTTCAGCGTATGATTCTCAAAAAAAAAGAAAGAAAAAGACTTACTTAACAAAGTTATAGAAAAAAATAAGTAAAAATAAAATGAAACAAAAGTAAAAGATGCATCTTCAATGGAAAAACAAATATTTTAGTGTTAGAATGCAGAATGGTCTCCTCGTATTTTACCCAAAAAGAGACATTTATTAAACGTCTTATTTTTCATTATAGAATGTGAGTATAAAAATAACTTTCTCACTAAATTAATTGCGTACTTTAATTTATTATTGTAAAAAGTTTACTATTATTCTTTTATTTAATGAATTCCTCCTGGAATTTCTTAACAAACGAATACTTGCTTATTTATTTAAATTTTTTTTTCTGAACATTGGAAGTTATAAAGGATTTTAGAGAGAATTCATATAAAGATAATGCTAAATTTAAAACATTAAATGTGCTTTCTATCATTTAATTGTTATGTATTTAATATTATATTTAAAATTCGAAACATTTAATATGATAATTAAACCGCATTTTTATTTTTACAAAAACTTACTATTTATTTTACCTATTCTGGAATGAAATGAAAAATATCCTATATTTCCATGTTTACCAATTAAAATACTAGAAATCAGATTTCTTAATAGAAAATTTTATAAAAATTCCTTTCTGTTAGCGCATCAAGGGAATTAATAGGGGACATTATAGTTACCTTTTTTTTGTTTTTAATTTTATTTCTATTATATATATGTAATGATATCTCTTAATATAATTTAAATCTTAATTAATTTCCTAATTTTTATCTTAATTTAACCCATATTAAGTTCATTCAAAAACGGTCTTTTGTTTACTGATCCAATTCTATCTTTTTTTATTTAATTAATGCTACACGAGCCCTATAAAAATGCTTACTTTTGTTTTTTCGCACGCTTCGAGTGAAGAAATAAAAAAATCCTTATTGCTTAACAAATTATTTTAATGATACCTATATTTCCGTTTCCTAAGTCTACACGTATCAAAGAAATCCCTGTCAAATTTTCGTTATAAGATCACAGAAGGAAAAAATTTCGGTCTCTTTTTCTCTTATATCGTGATGTGAACAGACTTCAATTTCATCATGGCTTCTTGTACACAACATGCCTCCCGGATGGAATAAATGGAAGTTCTAAAAGTTCGAAAACGTATTCTCTTATTCCACGAATCTGCTAAAAATATATTTATATATGTTCCGAAATCAGGAAATCAATTTCTTCTCAAATTCAAAATTAAATACCACCCTTCGTATGTAAATTAAATCTAATGAGATTAATAATTAACTGATTACTAATTTAGATAAACAAAATATCAAAAGTAAGAGGAAAGTCCTTTTCAAAATATTGCTGTGCGTATGAAACCTTTTTTTAATATGAAGCAAGTCAGGGTGAATAGAAATTTAAAAAGAAATAGAAATCAGCCGATTCAATTGATGTTTATCAAAGTAAATTGCTAAAGTCAAAGCACTCAGAAAGCTAAATTTATAAAAAAACACATTAAAAGAAAAGAGCATTTCATTTCTAGAAAATTTATTATCTTTAGGTAATATGTACTGAAAAAATTCATAAATTTTCTGATTATCAGAAAATATAGAATAAAGAATTCAGTTCCATTTCAGTTGAAAGATGTCAAAGATTTCTTACATTGATAATATCGATGCTATCTACCGACGAAGAACCATTTAAGATGGAAAAATTACTCTCATTTCAACGGTTATTTATACAACATTGTAACATGATTTTCTGGGCCCTGTTAGTCTCATATTATGGAAGAGAGATTTACCGATACTCTTAATAGATAACCAGGCCAATGAACTCCTACCTTGGCAACCAATTTGATGATTCTGGAAAATACAAGAATTTTGGGGATATTTTTATTGCTAGCTGATATCCAGGATTCTACTAGAAAATTTTATATTCTGTCATAGAGACTACTCAAGCGGTGCTGTTGTGTTGAGTGCTAAGTGAGGAGTGATTTGCTGACTGATATTTTTTTAATTTTTTTGCTGACTGATTTTTTAAAATTTATTTCACAAATACTATATACAAGTTTTGCTATCTATTTGGAGATTGCTTGTGGAATAAAATGCCATTATCTGCTACGAAATATGTTGGACTTCTTTTACCCTATATCTACCTAACTAGGAATGATTTCTTTATCCAATTGTTTGTTAATATTTCTGTAACTTATCAGTTGTTGTTTAGTAAACAGGTAAACAAATTCATAGACAGATGGTATTTAAATATTTAAATAATAATGCATGGAAAAAAAATTGTGTTTTTCTATTAGGGTATATTTTGAACCGCAATCATAAGGCCATAATTAATTTTTATAAATCCTCATAAATTTTAAATAATTTTAAAAACCCTAATTAAATAAGTCTCTTTTAAAACCCTTATTGTTTTTTTCATATTTTTAATTTTTGTAGCTAAATTTAACGAAATTTGAAGTTATCTGAAATAATTTTTTTATTATTTTTTTGTATAGAAACATACAAAAAAAACGTAATCATAAAAATAAATACATAAATTTTAAAAAAAAAGATTCCAAGATTTTAATGAGTACCTGAGTGTCTGAAGACTATTTTTTGAAATTGCGTTCTGTGTTATTCTTTTATTTATATATTGATTAATGTTAAAATTATAATCATGAAACTCTTTCTCTTTTTAGTCATAGAAGGAAAATATTTGTATATTTCACCCAAAGTTGGGGAACCGGTGTAAAATGACAAGCAGTGTAAGGTAAAGAAAAACATAGTTTATGATCGTATTACTCAAACTTCATTATATTATGGATATTGCTACTACTCCACAATTCTGAACACAATAATATGCACAGTGAAGCCACTTCGCCATTATGTATTTGTATTTTAATCAACGAGTTTTAAATTTCAAGTCATGCAGCTAAGATCTTGTTGACTAACGGAGAACATATTTGATTTTTTTTGTATATTATTTTATGTACTTGGGTTTTTTTTTCTTATTTTATGTTTATTGTAAAAATTGTATTCTTTAATACAATACAGTTTTTATAATCACTATTTATTATTTTTTATATCAAAAGCTTAAAAAAAATATTTTTACTTAGGATAGGATGACCGGGGAAATTGATGACGCCGTCATCTTGCCTCAAATGTCTTTTAAAATATTCCGTTTGTTATTTATATGTCTTTATTACTTAATTTGCCTCTTGTCTCAATTGTCATCTTGTCAATTGGTCATTTTGCCTCAAATGTATTTTAATATATTCCGTTTGTTGTTTATAAGTCTTTATTACTTAATTACGCAATTTTCTTGATCAACATGATCCGTAAATTATTTTAAATCACACTGTAAGCCATTTAAATTTAAACATAATGTATCTACCCTTTTATTTTTGAGAGATGTGCTACTTCCAAAAGAAACATATAAGGACAAGAGCATTTAAAGCAACGAAAGCGAGAGGTTCGGTAAGTAAAAAGAAGTTCTCACTAAGAAACAGACTTGAGCTAACATTTTCTAAGAAAGTAAGATATTGTTCATGCATGTTGTAAGATCTATGTGGACACTCCTTTCGGAAATTAGAATAGAATGTTGCAAAAGCTGCTTATGGTGTCTTAAGGAAAACATAAGTGTGGCACAAGTTTAACACACAGTAGCTCTTTTATTCTATACATACTTTTTCAGAAAAAATACTCAACAATGTTTAATTTATTAATGTAGAGTATTAGATTTTCAAAGAATTAGAATGTATGTTATTGTTGTTTTTAATGGCACTTGTCATAGACAAGTCCACTGACTTTAGAAGTCAGTGATTTAAAGCCAAATGTGTGTCTTTATTTTTTTTTTCAGTAGTGCCATGTAGAGCCAAAAGTACGACTTAGCTAAACACACGTCACATCCCTTTTTACGAAGCGGACTTCATTCATGCATTTCATACACTCATCTACAGATTGTAATTTAGACCAGCATCAAAGAAAGATCACCCCTGATCCAATACCCCCAGTGGTATTGCTCTCGACATGGAGGGCTTTGTGACCACGACAGATTTACACGTGCGCCAGCCAACCACACACGAGGAGTCTTCGGCCGACGGGGTTCGATATCGCACCCGAAGGGACTCGAATCCAACGCCCTAAAAACCAGGCTATCCCGGCCCTAATTAGAATATATTCAACTTATCAGGATTGTTATTTTATCACACTACAGATGAAGATGGGATTTTTGTATTATTTTATTTAAATAACGAAATATTGTTGATAGTATTAAAAGAAAATTTATCCAAATTTGTATAAACCAATTTACCTCAATAATTGAATTTATTAATTTTGACCGATTTATTACATTAGCATCATCATCATGCCTCGGTTGCCGACGTACATTACAAAACAAGTATTTAATATACTGGAAAGTATGAACAAGATTGAAAATAAACTGTTACAAAGATTGCAGATAAGAAAAATGTTCAAATGTATTTTAATTTTAATGAAATTCCATGGAATACAACTGAAGTGCATTTCTTTTACATAGTGCAAATTTTAAAGTTTTGCTACTTTAGTTTCCATGCTTTAAATTTTTGTCTCATTAATTTATAAAAATAAATAACTTTGATACCCGAATCACTACTTTTCTGATTGCATTTTCTCCAATATTTAATTTCAGTTCATTACTTTTACATCAAAATGCAAATGATTATTACCGTTTTAGATGAAGTACTTTATTCCACATATATTTTTACTATTGTAAATGTGGAGAAATATTTATATAATTATGAGTATGATATGAACAACTATTTTCAGTAAATAATCAGAGTCATTATATATTTTTCCAATACAAACAACATCTAAAACTTCAAAGGCAACACATTTTTAGTTTCTTTCACTCAGATATTTTCTGAGACATTTGCTCACCAATTACGATGAAATGAAGAAAAATGAAAGACTCGAATGTTTCCATTGAATTTGAATTCCGAGTTCATAATTACACCCTAGGGAAAGATGAATATTGCCCTAAAGAAGCACGAAAAACATTTAATTTAACTATTCTTTAAAAATTATTACAAACTTGTTTACTGTTATTCAAAAACACATATTTAGTTTCTCTTTCAGTAATTATGAAATTGCTTTATTAGTATTTTCTGACAAGGAGTCATTAATTATTTTTAATGAGTAAATGAATTTAATGCCTTGTTTTTCGGAATGATCGTTAAGAAATAATTTAGTTCATAAATGCACATGATTTCCGAGATAAAACTTACTTTGGAAACGCAGGAAAAAGGAAAAAAAAATCTTCAATGGAAATTCAAACATTTTATAATTTTAATTCATATTGGTTTTCGGCTCATTTATGCTTAAACAAATCTATTCAAAAATAAATAAATGAGAGTTTTGAGTTATGAATTAGCTTTGGAAACATGAATTAGTTTTGTTTTCAAACATTAATTAAATTCTTTTTTTTTGATATTAGAAAATCTTTAATTGCTTCTTGAATAGAGAATGTTTAGAATGCATTTTACACTTATTTTTCGATTATTTTTTAAATCTCCGTATGAGTAACTATTTTAATGTGTTCTGGAAATTGATATGCCAACTTATTACTACTTTTAAACCAGTGGGATAGTCTCTCCAAAACTTTCTCGCTTAAACTTCAAATATCTTATTCCTATCTTTTTTAGAAAACTGTAGACCCTGGATAAGGTTGCGAAAGCTGTTTGTGGAATTATCACAAAATATGAATCTTTGTCGTAAATCCAGTCTTTTCACAGAATCTAAAATATGAATATGTATTTTAGAAGCATTTTTTCGAACCCATTGAAATCAGTCATAATTTGACATTTCACATACCAAATTTCATGGATTTAATTCATTGCATTAACATACATGTGAAACTACAGGCAGATAGATGGCACTCCTTTGACATATTTGATTCACAATTTGATAACCTAAATTTTAGATACTAAATATGTGCACCAACTTTTATCTATCTAGCTTTTAATGTTTAGTAGTTGTAGAATTTACTTGTATTCGAACGGTGAGCGAAACAGATTTCTTCTCAATGGTTTTCTTACAAAATTTAGTAAGAATCTACAAACTGGTTTTAAATCCATCTACCAAATTTCATTTTTCTAGTTTACAGGTAGATAATCAAATGGGCAGACATCATTCCACAAATAATTTTTTCGACCTCAGGAATGTTTGAAACGTGGAGATTCTTCAGATTTTTGAATACAAATACTTTGATGATTATATGTTCCTTTAAACGTTCTTTAAATGTTCCTTATGTAAAAATGTGCAAAAATTAGTTAATATGGCTTGCCATTTTGTGAAATTATATTCTTATTTATTTTACACAAATACATTATTTTTACCTATCAAATATAAGAATAGGAAAGTATCTTCGATTTGCTGCAGCTTATGAATTAAAGTATCAACTTTCAGTTTTCGCTATAGAATCATTCGGAAACAATTAAAAACTTTTTGGTGTGATTATAGGTGAATTTAATGTGTATCTCACAAGACAAAACACATTTCTTGGAATAATTCAGAGTTATAATTTTATTAAGCAACATAATTTGGTACAATATCTTAAATCTTGCTTTGATACTTTAATAAGATATATTACTTTACAAGATATTTCAGAACTCTAAATAAGCAAAATAATGAGCACACAGAATGTTTATGGCAATTCTTTCTTTAAAAAATAATTTAATAATATGGAATAATAAACGAATATGATCTCTTTCTTTGGTTTTTATAATTTCTTATTCGAAAGTAACTAAAATTTTCGTAATATGTATAAATCAAGGTTGAACTAAAATTATCTAAAATATACATATTATTATGAAGCAATATTGCTACCCGTGTGGTAAATCTCCTGGTAAAGAAGATTGTTTTTATCGATATATAATTGACTGCTGAGTGGAGGCCGAGTCAATAATGGCCTTGTAGATAGATATCATTTGAAGATTTGGCGATTAATTTTGGGACAGAAATGAAGTTTCCCATAAGATCGAGAATCTTGGTGACATCTCTATTCCGGTCGCCGACTCGAGTTTTGGTATTTGTTTCTAGAAGTTTTTTGACTATAAGCTTTTATACTACAAAAGTCTAAGCGACAGAGTGAGAAGTAGAAGATGAATCTGGAGAAGAGAGCATTCAAGCGAAATCTTTCTTGGAGTATTAATTTCCTGTGAGTATTTTCTATGAGCTTTGTACTGTTATGGGTATTTAATACTGATCTGCTGATTGTATGGTAATTATTACTGCAAATACTATTTTGTGTACATTTTATTTGCACTTTGTTACCTACATATTTTCGTGGAGAATAAGCGTCGCTATTGGCTACAGAATATACTGGTTTCTTTCAAAACACACCTACCAAACGGATTTGAATATTTCAGTAACAGTATGATTTAAATGGTATTTATTGATTATAAATAAAATAAGGTATAAAGTCAAAGTGATTTTTACAGTATAATTTCTTCTAAAATTAAAAAACTAAATAAATTTTTGACATTGTAAATGACGCTAAAGCAAATTCTTTGTTTTTCTATTCCAGTTTTTTTGTATTCGTAGTTCCTTTCTTTCAGCATCGGCGTTTAATAGAGGTGAATGCTATTTTTACATTGTATCATTTATTTAACAAGGCAGTGTTCTCTGTTCTAAAAATCGACGTTGATTTATATTACTATTCGATATTGAATCTGAATTAATCTCCATCTCTATTACCAATAAAAGAGAATGTTTAATCTGTATTTGGTGGCGTTATGAAGGTCAGAATGTTTGTTGTAAAGCTATCAACATTTTTGTAGAGATTGGAATATACACTTAACACCAGTTTTGAAAATTTTTAATTAGAACATTAATTAAAAATAAAGCTAGAGTTTGGTATTTCTCTATGATAATTTTCAGAAACGGAATTACAAAAACAGATATCGCAGCAGTTTACAATTATAATTTTCTTTTAGTGAAATAAATTTAATTACATATAATCTATTTTTGAATTTTTTTAAATATAATTTTCAACAACAGTTATAATGAATTGTTATAATTGAATTGAAACAGTCTTCTTTGTTTCGGCAGACATTTTAATCGCGTGATTTTATTATTGTTAAAAAATAAAAAAGCCAGATTCTTTTTAATAATCAGCTCTGTTTACGCAAGCAGTAAGAAAGTAAAGTTAAAAAACTGTGAAAGATACCGGTATGCTATCATGGTATTGAACTCTTTTAAAAGGTTAATGTATATACCATAATTAGAACAGATGAAAGCCGATTAAAAACAATAATCCTTAATATCAAATACCATTTGTTGCTTAAATTACTTTGTGGAGATCAACATCAATCTTAAGTTATGCTTTAAAGATTTAATGGAAATTTCATCCCACCAACATTATTAATGAACAAAATGGCTACTTATATCTTAAATATTTGTCCGTCGGTAAGAAGGCTGAAATTCTAGCTTTTCACATTTAGAGGAAGACAATCCACATTCATAAGATTTTATATAAATATTTAAATGTTTATCTTTATAGATTCATCTTAATTTTGTTTTACTGTTTTCATTAATATAAGATAATTATATTATTTGTTCGTAAGTTAGTTAACCTCTTATCTTGATAATGCTGGGAAAAAGGACATTTTTACTAGATGGTAAATTCGTTTTTTCCACCCACTACTATCCAAACATCTGTAAATTACGTTTATAATGTAGTTATTAATTAATTATTATTATACACTTTAATTATTTTGAGCGTGTATTTTAATTATTAAGTACGTACTTCTAATATCTTTGTAAAATTTATTAATAATAGAGAAACAAAATAAATTTTTTAGTAAATCTCAATTCCATTCCGATAATCAAAAGAGATATATTTTGATGCATTATAAATAGATTTCATATAACAAGTCTCTAGCTAAAGGATCATATCATGATACTATTTTAATGTGATTTGATTGCAGTAGTGAGAAATTAATTTAATATCTAGTAGTTTATTAATATTTAGCAGAAAGTCGTATTATTTGTAAATCTGTCTGCCTTAAATCAGTTCTTTGTAATACTAATTTTAAATATTTAGTTTTTTTGAAAAAAAAAATAGATTTTAACAGTTTCAATAATTTAAATTATATATAATAATTATATTATTGAAATTTTAACAATATTAATAACTGTTTAATGAAAGATTGTAAACTTTATCATATTAATAAATTATTGAAAAGTCATCATCAAACACTGTCCTCCATTTTATCTTAGGCAGCAGTGGCCTGGTGGTAAGGTCTCGGCTTCGGAACCGGAGGGTTTCAGGTTCGAGACCCGATTTCACCGAAGAACCATCGTGTAAGGGGGTCTGTTGCACGTTAAATCTGTCCTGAGCAAACGTCCTCCCGCTAGTGTGGTGTGGTGTGGAGAGGAGGGTGCCAGCTCAGGTGTCGTTCTCGTCATCTGACCGCGGTGCAAAATTACGAGGTCCGTCCTAAAATAGCCCAAGTGTTGCTTCAAACGGGACGTTAATATAACTAAACCAAACCAATCCATTTTATCTTAAAATGTATCTTTCTTATTTTTATATCATATGAAGTACTCTCTCTATTAGGATAAATTAGATAGAATTTTCCATTGTTATTTATGATAATGTTAATATAAATCAATGTTGAATCCCGCTTTCAATATGCAACTATTGCTAACTAAATCAAACTTCATCCTTTATGAAAATGTAAATTTCTTAATTTTATAAGTAATTAACGAAATTTTCATCGTTTGTAATAACTGAAGCCAACTCTTCCTTTCACACTTTCATTTAATTTGAGTTTTTTTTATGTTTTAAAAGATGCGGTGTTTTAATTGATATTTTTTGCCCAGATCTTTACTTCTGTGGAGTTTTAAATTTCGTACATTCCATTCATGGCAATATACTACAATATGTTTGAATATGTACTGTTCAGATATTTTCAAAAATTCATTACTAATTTATCAATTACTTTGATCGTATTTTTATTTCTTAGAATCTTAATCTTTTATAGAAACTGAGAAAATTGATAAAATTCAGCAATAAAACAATTGATTACATAATATTAAATATGAATAATAAATAAAACACGAAACAGTAAAATTAAATCTTACTTGTTGTTATACTAATTTTTTTTTATTTTATTCCCATTCATTTGAATGAATAGAAGTATTATTTAGACCCTTCTGTTTAAAGTAATGGAAATGTGGAGTTAGACCATGAATCTAAATGCGCATATTGTCTTCACTTATATAATTACAAAATTTGGCTTGCATAAGAAATTCTAAAGACAATAAATAATAATTTTCTTCCGTACACACACACACAAAAAAAAATTAAAGTTATTTTCGCTATGAATGTATAAAGAAATCAGTTTAACTTGCATTCCTGCATTGGTAATGCGGCATTTTAAGCTAATAATTATACCCAAGAGAACGATAAACTTAACCCGAGTGAATGAATAATAAAAGCTCTTAATTTTGTTATCCTTTCCAAGCTATTATACTCGTGTTTACTGTTATTAAAAAATGTACATTTACATTCACTTCACTTTCAAAGAATAATTAAACTATCTTATTTCACTCTCTTGACAAGAAATCATTAATCAACTTGAATGAATAAATATATTTAACTCACTGTTTTTTAAAATATTTGCTAAGTAAACATTTTCTTGAGAAAGATAAAAGTCACTTTTAAGGAAATAAAAAATGACATTTCTGCAGAATTGTAAACTACAGTTTGAGTGCAGACGATTTTACTTGCATTTGTGCTTTAATACATCATTTTCTATAAGCAATCTAATTTGAGTTTTGATTTTTATTTGATGATAATATAAAGAGGTTAAAACCAAATGCTTCGTTTTGTATTGTATTATAATGGTTTCGAAAGTT
The DNA here is from genome assembly GCA_026543865.1 of Argiope aurantia. Classification (NCBI taxonomy): domain Eukaryota; kingdom Metazoa; phylum Arthropoda; class Arachnida; order Araneae; family Araneidae; genus Argiope; species Argiope aurantia. The sequence goes on from JAPMOR010092900.1 coordinate 191,365, forward strand.
TTTTCTTGAAAATAGATTTGGAATTATAATTATAAATAAGTTAATTTTATTCTTTTTCAAAATATGCTTCTAAAACAACTTTTATAGACTGGATTTTTTTCCCTGTAATTTCCAATATACTGAATTTCAGAAATATTAATCCATGCGTTTTATTTTAAAGAATCTAAAACTAATTACAGTTTTTATTTTTAAAAAAATATGTAAAGTGATCTTTCTGTCGTAAAAAAGCTAATACTTAGTATTCTTTTTATTTTAAAGGAACGGATAATTTTTTCGGCTATTAAAATATCTAAAGAAATCAAAACATCGATTTACAAATCAAGAAAAATCAAGGATTTTTTTATTTTTGAGATACATTAGTTAAGATTAGAAAATATGAATTTTAAAGGGAAAAAACTATTCAAAACTGACGATATTCCTCTGAAATTGTACGTATCGTTATATCTGATGTGTTGAAAAAATGATGTTGAATAACATGAAATTAAAAAAGAAACGTTCTTGTTTCTGTCCAAAAGAAATAATGTTAAAGTTTTGAGATGATGCATTTTAAGGCTTCAATTGAATTTTTAAATATTTCTATTTTGATAAATTTACTTGTAAAAAGGATTTTAAATTTACTGGTAAATTGAAATTTTTAGGTGAAGAAAAAAATTTTTATGGCTGTAGAATCAAGAAGTAATAATCTAAGAACTGATGAATAAGCTTAAAAGTCTTCATTGGCTTTGAGACTAAATTACATTATAGACTATTGTATACATGGGCTTGAACCATGTAAAATACGTCATGCATCAGTAATCCCTCTAGTGATGTGAGCTGAAATTATTGAGTTTAAAGTTACATTAATCGATTTTTTTTTATTTAATTCGATTAAAAAAACAACAGATTACTACTTTGGTATTACAAAACTCATTAATTTGTGTAATTTCAAATCGGAAATCAATTTGACGATTAATAAACATAGTTGTAATCATAATTTAAACTGGAGATATTTAATCAGAAAAATAAATTGTGTTGTAATAAATGCTTTACATATGCAAAACAATAATGAAAAAAACAGAGCTGCTCTGCATGATATTAATTCAATTGTAGATTACAGTATAGAGAATGCAGATTACAGTATTGAAAATTAACCATATCAACCATTTGTAATAATTTTGGCTCAAAATGATAACCATTGATTAACAGTTTTAAATTTAGCTTTTGGAATTTTGGGGTGGGGGGGTGATTCGATTTATCCGATTGTTTTATTGTATTTTAACTGTCATCAGGCAAGTAGATTGTAGAGAAAAGAAACTTAATTGACCATAAAAAAGAAAGTTTATTCATTTGGGGGCCAATCGATGTATTTTGATTTGCTTCTTTTTTTTGGGGGGGGGGAGGTATGAAATTTTATCTCTTCAAGAAAGCAATTGGACGTTATTGGAATAAAATAATTTTGATTATTAATTAATTAAGACTATTATTGATGTGTTTGAATGATTATATGTGACTTTATACAGTTTGAAAACCTTTGTATTCAGTTGGAAATATTATTTTAAAGATAATATATTTACAATACAAAATTAAAGAAGATATATTAACGCATCTTAAATTTTTTTTTCCTGTGCTAATAAATACCATAACAGTGCCAAAATAAACATAAGTTTTAATGAAGAGTTTGAAATGGCGAGTTATTTTTAAAATTCCAAAAATTAGCAATTCCTACTGCATATTGAATTCTTTTTTTAAAAAAAATTAACTTACTTTTTAGATTTCTTTATTCCTCTCAATTTTTCTTTTCAGTTTGCTAAAGGAATTTTGTATTTTACTTTAAATAATTATTTACATAAATATTTATATAAATGTAAAAATAGTTGCTTAAAAATAAATAAAAGTTGTATCTAGAAATATATTTCATATTCATTTATTACAAATTGTTTGAAATCTCTTAAATATTCAGAAGTTTTGTTTCCTTTCTTTTATCTAATTTTATATTTAGCATACTTTATTTACGCAATTTAACAATTTGATAGAAATTATGAGCGATTATAAAATGCTATTTGTAGCTAAGACTGAATTACATTTAATATTTAAATTAGTTCTTAATATTAATAATTCTTTTTTAGAGAGCTTCTTTTATTTCTTTCAGAATAGATATTTGAAAAATCCTTTTGAAATAAAATTAATGATAAATCTTTTTGTAAACCTTTTTTTATTGGGAGTTAAAGAATACAAATGAATTTTTTTCAAAAAAAAAATCTGGCGGTTGAAACAGAAGTATGACATTCTGGACGGTTAACAGAAATAATCAAATTTGAATTTCAAAACTTTTTGGGATAATTTATTATGTAAATTCATTAAAAAGATAATATAGGAGTTATTTATTATTCATTAAAATTTTAAATAAAAGCAACTCAGTTATGAAATTCATTATAATTTCCAAATCGAATTTTTTAGAGCCTCCGCCATTGAAATTTTTTTATTCCCCCAAGTTCTGTATTTTAATAGGAAATTTTCTACTCTTAAATGTACAGATAAAAATAAGTGCCATAGTTTGTTCCCTATATTGTAATTTATAATAAACTTCACAATTCATTACTCTAAGTATGAAAGAATAATTTATTATTTTATTATGTGTATTGTCAGTTGGCGTTAGTTGCATAGAATCAAAATTAATTTATTAATTAATAATGATTCTCTAAAACTTCAAATCACATATTTTTGCCAATATTACATAGCTGCATAAAATTTCAGAACTCTATCACATCAGGACATGACTGAAAAATCTACTTTTAAATTGTATCTTTCTAAACGTGAGCAATTAATTAAATGAAATAGATACAAATTTAGAAAAATTTATTGGAATTTGCAATAACGATGAAAGTCCAATTTTCTCTAATTATCAAACAAACATCATTTTTGTTAATTAATTTTCAAACAAATATTGCAATTAATAAGTAAATTACGTAAGTAAAATATATTCATTTCAAAAAAGCTATGATAATATTTTGTTGCATTTACTATTACAGATTATTAAGGAATATTTGCCAAAGTAGGTATAAAAGAGGATGAATTATAATTGTCAATGTAGACACTGTACATAATCTATGAATTATAATTATTTTTTAGAAGCATGTAAGGACTTGTTCTGAAAGCCATCACTTCTCAAACGTGATAAAATTAAAATATTAATGCGCCTCAAGTGCTATATTTTAATTTGAATTTTCAGGTAATAACGACGCCCACGGGAAAAATAAACATGAACTCAAATTAATAATAAAAGCTTTTAATTTGGTATTCTTTCCAAGACATTCAGTTAGTTTTTACTGATACTGAAAAAAAATACCTCTTTAACATTAACTTCCCGTTCAGGAATAATGAAATTACTTTATTAGCATTTCCTGACAAGAAGTCATTAATTATATTTAACGAGTAAATGCATTTAACGCCTTGTTTTTTGAAATGCTCGTTAGACCACCATTTACTTGAGAAATGTATACGATTCTCAAGATAAAAACTTTCCTTAGAAAATGGCTGGAAAGATGAAAACGGAAGAATAAAAGAAACGTAAATATTTTAAAGCCTGAATGAGGGTAGGCGTTTTCGCATTAGGGCCTTAATAGGGCTATTTTTTTTAAACCATTCAAATACGAATTTTGCGTTGTTATTAATGCGAGCATAAATGAGTTTTTCTCTTCAAATTAATTTTGTCCTTTTGTTTGATGTTATAAAAGCATTCTCTCTTCAAGTGAGTTTCTGGTGTAATTTCCTAGAAGTGTTTTGCTGTTTATTTTTTTATGGAATTTTCCAACTGAATTAACTTTTAATTGCTTTTTGCAAAATAGTTATACCAAGCAGATGTTTAATTTCAAAAACATTAAGATGTCTTTACATTTGCAAAAGCGTTCTTTTTATTTCAAAGAAATCTTTTTTAAAAAAAATATCGTATAATTTAATACTTAATGTCTGTTTTTGTGGCTCATTAATTAAAGATCTCAGTCAGAAGCTTCATATCGATAAATAATTTGAAAGAGGATGGATATTTATTTGTGCTGTAGGCATATTTAACCCTTAACTGGGGACGTGTGGTCTGTGAGACCGCTAGCGATGGATTTTCTGTCACTCCGATTCTATTTTTAGCTCAATTGAATGAATTGACCCTGTAGATTCCTATTTTATGACCTTCAATACACGTGCACTTTTTCAACTGATTTCAGCAGATGCTTTTTAAAATAATTCAGTTATCTCTTCGAACGCGGTCTCTAAGACCGCATCTACCTGTTAGTGTCCCAGTGATAAACAAGGCTTAGCAGATGGCGTTAAAACTTATCCCCGAAATATCATCGAATTTACTGATCCTATTATGAAGCAGTGCTCCAGACACTTTTAAATAAAGCAGAAAGTGATTTTAATGATAAGGATAATTGTACAGAAGAGTTTTTCGATGGAAGTTCGAATTCAACTGATTCTGATATGAATGTTCAAACATAATTAATTTTTCTAGTGATAATGTATTTTGAAAAATTTATAAAAGATATTAATATACCAAGAGATATATATACAAAATTTATAGGTTAATTTTTATACTAGTTCTTTACCTGTATATTAAAATGCCCTAGAAAACCGTGCTATGAAAGTCACACAAGCTGATAAAAAAAGGGCCAATTTTACCCATTGTCATTTTTTTTTTGATTTTTCATATAAATGTTGAATTTTACATTATATTGTCTTCTATATACCTTCATATACTGCAGAAATAAATATGATTTAAAAAGTAAAATTAATATGCCTTTTCAAGAATATTATTTTTTGAAATATGTAATTTGAGAATAAAATGTATGTTCCAACGCATTTACTTTTTTCAATGATAATATATTTTGAAAGATTTCTAAAACATATCTATATATCAAGAAAAATATCTGCAAAATATATTGGCAATTTTTCATACTAATACATTCATTAGAAAATTTAATTTGAGTGTAAATGAAATGAGGTCTCGTAGATCGCACCTCTCCATCTAAGTCCTAAAATTTCACCTCCTCAGTTAAGTGTTAAATATGAGAAGTATCAATATCAAGAAGCTTCAAGCATTGAAGCATTTCAGTTGTAAAAATCGTATATTTTTCTTTTAAGTATCATATTTGGATACTAAGTGAAATATTCTAATTTTTAATTTCACTTTTTATTTTGCATTTTTTAAAAAATTCGATCTCAAAGTTTTGATGTATTGTATTTGGATACAATGTATAAACTTGAAAGTAAAAAAATACGAATTAAGAAATAAAATAAATTATTAGAATCAAAGATTTCAAAATCAAAGATAAATTTTAAATTGTTGTACTTAAATTGTAAAAATAAATAAAATAAAAAATGTTTAGCAATTTCTTGCTTTCACGATTCAGAAATTCAGACAGGGAAATTAATGTAATTGTTAAAAGACTACCTTAAAATTTTGACAAATATAAATCTTCAGACTTTTCCCTTTTAGAGTACCAGACATGAGAATTGTTTGCCTTGTAGTATAATAAAGACACCATCTGTTAGTATATAAACAGCATTTCTAAATATTAAATACGAAAGAACCAATTTGAGAGCGATTTTAGTGATTTTTTTTCACGGTTAATAAAGAGCTTGCATTTAAAATATAAATGCCAGAAACTAAATACGTTCTTTGGAATTTTTTTAAAACTAAAATTTGGTGCAAAACTGTAATTGCGTGCGTGTATGTATATCTACACTCTTCAAGACAGGCCATTCGGAACTAGATTTACTAAATTTGGCACAGATATAATTTGGGAAGTATAACTGAGCACATAGGAGAGTTTTGATATTTCAATCAGATATTTAATTACTTAAAAAGTTAGCGAGATTTCAAAGTTTTCCGCTGTTGGACAAATTAAAAAAAAATTTACATTATCTATTTTTACATTATTACAAAACAAAAAAAAATATTTTTAATGTCACTAATTTAATTACCGAGTAGTTGTTTTCCGATAATTATCCAAAATGTTTTTTTTTTTTTTGCCAAATTTCCAACAGTAGATTTCTTTTTACAATGAAATTCAATTTGTTTTCATTGTTTCATCAAAAAGAAATCAGAGAAAAATGATTCTGTTTGATAAATGAGTATTTTATATGAAGGTCTAGGAAGTGAAATTACATTATCATA
>JAPMOR010092903.1:2640-14959 GCA_026543865.1 Argiope aurantia
TCACTTCCACTATCCAAACGAACCCCGGTAGAGAAAATTTCGTAACAATATTTTTATTTTTAAAAATTATCTTTCAATTTCTTAATATCATTTCAGTCATTCTATATAAAATTAATTTCTGCTTTTCACATTGCACATTTTTTTCTGCACTTCACGGAATTTCACACACCTCAAGTCAAAATTTCTCCTTGAATGCAGCTGAAGGTCCGGCCGGTGGCCAATGAACTGCAGTAAACTTCCATAACGATAATGATGATTTAATCAATAAAATTTTTAATATTTTTCTGATTATTTTTATTTAACGCAAAACAGTCTTATTACTAACGCAGGGTTGTATTATTTTGCTTATTTCTTTCTAATTTTTATTTATTTATTTATTACCTACCTACTATTTGCTGAGATAAGGATAAAAATAGATAGCAATCTTTAGAAGATAATAGTTGTTTAGTTTTTCTATTTAAAAAGATACATACATCATACACAATTTTATTTCTTTCCATTCATTTATTTTTCGCCATTGTTCTTCACTATTTCTCTAGTTAGATTATTTGACTGGACAAGAAAAATGGCTTTCGAGCGGGAAGGGGGGAATCTTCAATGACTTCTTATTCATGAAATGATGTCAAGGAAATGAAGAATTATGAATGAATAAATGAGTCATCCGAAAATTGGCATGAAAAAATTGGTATTTTCGATAAACTTACCACTAGAATAAATATTCTCATGTCCTGTAACTTATAAATTTATCATTTTACAGGTTTATAATAGCAGAAGGTTTTAAGTGCTTGCAGAACTGAGTATTGACCGTTTATACGGCAATTTTACTTGACCGACTTCTAATAGAAGTTGGCAATGATGCACAGCACAAGAAAGTCTGGCTAAAGCATACGACTGCAAACGGAATCCTGATAACAAGAAACAAACAAAAAAAAATAACAATCAGTTAGCAACCCTCAAGCCTTTTGCTTTTAGCTCATATATATATAAAATGATCTGTCCTGTTCAAAATTCTGTTGAATGCGTCTTAGCCAAATGCTACTAAAAAAAACTTAATTACTAATGCATTTACAAGACTGTCGGTGATGGGCAGAGAAATAACTATTCTATTTCTTTAACATCTTCATATTCACATGACTTTTCCTTTTTAAATATAAATTTCCTAACAAATATAATATATTATAAACTTTGACATTATTATTATAATTATAAACAAATAAATATAATATATATTATGATGGAGTCTACCCTATTTAGCAAACTGCTCAATAGATAATAGCTCGGTTTTACAGACAGTAATGGAATGAATGAGAGCACATAATTTGTGAGGATAAGGAGTTTTCGAAACAGAATTGTAAAAACTATACAAAAGTAGTAGAGAAAAGTAGTAGAGAAATTTAAAAAACTTGGTCACTATTTTAGTATTTTTTTAAAGCATCATTTTTTTTTTTTTTTTTACAATGTGGAAGCTTTAAAACAAGAAGGCGGCGGAAGAGAAATGAAGTCCTCTGATTCTCAGTTTTGAGCGCCATCTGTCCGCTGAGTAGATATAATTTTACAACTACATTCAGCGGAAAGGATAAAAGTCCAACTAAATTACACAAATAGATTCCCAGTTTCATTTTTTTTCTCATTTGGTAACACTGAAAGCGTGTTTTTTTTTTAACCTTAAAAATACGCTTTCAGTGCTGAAAAAATGAGAGATAAAAAAATGAAATGGAAATTATTTTTTTGTTTCCTGAGATTTTCATTGTTGGACTCGGTTTACTTCTTGGTTGGTTCGATAAGAATTTCAATGTTTCCTTATTTTCTTTTTTCAAATAAAATTATTCCTATGACAGTTTTTAATCTTAATTCCGCATGATGTTTCTAATGCTTTTAAATATGATGCCGCATTTCTTTTAATATAAATATTTGGGCAATATAGATGTAGTTTGATTGATTTAAATTTCATTGACTTGTGGATGTTGTCTATAATACTTAATTCAATGACGGTGTAAAAAAATAACATCTTTATTTAACGGAAACATTAAGAAGAAAAGAAAAAAGATATGGGTGCAGTATAATAAAATCTCGTGCACGTATAATAAATCCGCTTGCAGGATCACGCAACTTAAACTGTGACGTCATTTTAATGAAAGCAGGTCCACCACAGACTTATGGCTATTGATTATTAGACAGTGTTATTTCTTAAGTAAAATATATACAAGGTGATCGAAAAAGCCCTTTAAAGTCAAAATGGCGTCTCGTATTCCTAAGGAAGTAATGCGTGACGGTATTGCCACAGCCATTGTCAAAAATGGGTGAACTTCTGAGGATGACAAATTCATCACGAGTGAAATATTTTAGTGACGTCAGACAAATGTAATGCGGTCATGAAAATGAAGAATTATAGAAATATAAAAAATGGAAAAACATACAAAAAATTTTACTTAGAAGAACTTGTTACTATTATTGATACATATATTCATGGAATTAAATAAGTTGTCCTCTATGTGCTATTGAATAGCGTAGGAATTGATGTGCCTGATGAGCTAAGTATAGATCATACACAACAGCAATGGTTATTGGACCGGTTACTCCTTCGTAACTGGCAATTGATTTGGAATTCAACATTCTTCACCCCTTACGTTACAGTAAATGAAAACAATGAAAAAAACCAACAACAAGTAATAATTATAAAATTTCATTTCAGATGCTTTGATCCTTTTCTTTTGGCGAAATTGCATTAAGTTGATGTGTGTGATCAATTCGTTAATTGCTTGAACATTTTTGGCTGTGGAAAGCATTTTCTTTGCAGTACAATGATTAAAATTTTACCAAACGCGCCGTAGCCAGAGGGCGTTGCGAATGAAACAATTTTAAATGCATTGTGTGACTATCAATGCTATGCAGTATCATCGTAATTATATTCCTTTTTAATAAGAAATATTATAATACTTAAAAGAAGTGCAGGTTTTAAATAGGAGTATTCCAACAAATTTTGTACGATTTACTGTAACCCACATAGATCGTTCGACAAGAGAGAATCCTCAGTTTGTGCTTCATGATTCGATACTTATTGATAAAAATATTGTGAGATGTCAAGAAAATGGAATAGAAATCAATAACTTTGTTGGAGGTTTTATATAAGCTGGACATTTTTAGGACAATGTCTATTAGAACTTCTTTTTTATTTTTCAGCATAGAGCGCCATCTGTCAACGTCTGTTAATGTTTGCTTGCAAACGATAAGGAATGTCGATGTTTTCCGTTTCATTTTCAATAAATTTTAAGAAAGTGATCCTTCGTGTCTTCTTTTGAACCTTCAATTACAATTTCTCATTCGATAAAGGTTATACAAGAAGTTTTCGTTATGAAATTATACATAAATAATTTATTATAGTATATTTATTCCTCATATTCTTTGCTGAAAATCACGACATTTGATCCTGCATTTCGGCAGCACAAAATTTTATGGAATGTAGATACATTTAAAATTATTTCGAGTTCAATGCACGTGTATCATTGACAATTGCATACAGATATTTCTAAAATGAAATATATAATTTAACAACCTCACATGCATATCTTTATTGTCAGATATTTGGTAGAAAGGGGATGTTGTTCAGCGATGTGAATACATTTTAGAAATATTATTCAGTCCAATTTTAAAAATAAACGCTTATTGAATTGCTATGATGATTATAATTCTAGGACTTTCATCATAAATTAAGGTCTATTCCCAAGAATATCCTGAATCGGACAGTAAAGAAATTGAAATTTTATTCAGTGAAAATGAAAAGATGGATACTAAGCAGTAGGAGTTATTCAAAAAATAATTTTTCCTCCATATTTTTGATAGTTTCAATTGATATATGTATTGTAGGGAAAATTGTTCTACCGACCAAGTACCGATGGCTCAATCGGCCGAACGAATGATCTCATAGCGGAGAGGAAGATTGCGGGTTCGAATACAAGCGAGGCGAGCTGTCAAAAATTGACTTTTAATTTCAATTTGCTTTATGTCAAAGTTATATTAATTATGCAAAGTTATGCAAATTTATGTTAATTATTCTAATTTGTTATTTATGTAAATTCCTAATTTTCTGCGAGCCTTCGAATTCTAGAACGTTTTTCAACTGTATATAAGTAGTTTCTCAATCAGTTAGATTAATAATAAAATCTACAGTTAATTTTGAGTGTGTTCATTTCTATTGAACTTACTGCATTCACCTCATCTACGCGAAAGTATACATGTAGTATACAGTTCTACAGAAAAATCATGCACATAAGAAAATTAAACAAAGATCTCCATTATCAATTATGATGTTTAAAAAATGTTGCATCATTATGGCATTAAAATGATGAATTTCTTATGAGCCCTTGTATGGAAATCCTATGAAATTCTTGTACATTCCATCAAAAAAATATTCGATCGCTACGTATTGCCTTAACGAAAGAAAAAAAAATTCATACATCTGAGATGTATATTTCCTTAAAAATAATTAAATTGAACTTTTCATAAGGCGTAATTTAAGTATTTATGCTTATTTCACAAATTATATCAATGCACTACTCAGTTTTGCGGTTTTTTTAAACGTTTTACTTAATAAAGAATCCTTTGATATAAAAAAACCTAGAAAAATCGAACAAAAGTAGCGGGGAATGTACAAGGGAAAATATTTAGAGATTATTTAAAAATCTTAGAAACGCAGCAAAAGCTCACCCAGTAACCTTTATTCTAATTTTCCTTTCATTTATTAAATATGAGAATCATCTTATTCTAAGAAATGTTAATATCTTTTTTAAAAATCTATCGTTTCAGACGACATAAAGATACAAAATAAGATCTCGAAATGTATTCTTTTATTTTCACGATTATTTGTAAATTAAAATAATAAAATCACATTCAGGTGACATATCATTTAAAATAATCAAAAATTCAGACTTCAAACGTTGCAGTTATTTATACCTCGTTGATGATTTATTGAAATTTTCAAAAATGTTATAAGTATTGGATTTATTTTAATATCGAAAATTTTGATATTCTGTCGTAATTAAATACTAGAATTTGATGAAGTTGAATTTGTATTGATCCAACTATGAAGGTATTCACTAATATGAGTTCTTAACTGTCTATATAAAAATATTATCCTGCGCCATGGCTCTAATTTTATTAGAAACCAGATGCTTGAAAATAATTTAAATGATTTTATAATTAGTGTGAGTATAGTTTTAACTGCAGTCAAAGAAATTCTTAAAATGATTTTAAAGCAATTATTTTTAAATTTAAATCTTTAAGTTAAAATTAGACTGAAAAAAAGTTAAGAATTTGTATATTGAAGTGTATTTTATACATTTGGCTATATTTATTATAAATTTGTTTTTAAAAAATCAATTTCTTAAAAAAGTTTTCGTTGTTTATAACGGTTTCTTTCATCTGTCTTAGACAGATGAAAGAAACGGTCTTCTACGGTCTTAGACAGATTTTAATACACAAGCTCTTAACAGGGAATGGAATGAAAGCTGCTGAAGAGAGACGGAGAGGTACGTGGCGAATTGAGTCCAATTTTGGCAATATGCTTTTTCTAGCCGAATCTCAAATTCAACAATACAGTCTAGGTTAGAAAATATTTCGTCTTTTTCGTAAAGCTTTTAATGAAGGAGAGTGGGAACTTTTTTTTATCAAAGGTAATGCCTAAAAATCGAATTTCATTTCTTTAAAAAATGAATTATCTTATCATTCAATTACAGTTCAGGTCAAAATTAAAGTCATGTTTCCGAAAGAAATGGACACTACCGTTTTCAAATAATATTTACTATTAGATAAGAGAGACGAACATATAGAAACCCCTAAAATCGCGTCTCCTTGCCTAATATGGTGCAGGCCAACCCTTGGCAATCAAAATAGTTTGTATTCTTCTAGAGATGGATAATTACAGGTTCAGTATGCTTTTCCAAGGGAATTTTGTTCCATCCCTCCCCCTCCCTGCAAAACGGTGACAAGTTCAGATAGCGGTGCTGTTGGTGGATAGAGGTCACACACTTTCTTCTCAAACACAGACTACAAAGGTTAAGCAATATTGATGAGCCCCAATATTGTGGTGCCCCCAAAAATCATCCTAGTGCTCAGAAAACCAATACTAGACGACGTGAGCCATGCAAACAGGGGCTTTACGGTCTTAGAAGACATTATTGCCATTCGAGAACAAATTTTGCACCAAGGAAAGGCCTCGGTCAGCCAAATTGTTCATGTAGTCCTTGGAGTAATCTGCTAAGTAATCACGAGGCTCCCAGAAAACCACCATGATACAGCTGCCCAAATCAACAAAGAACTCCCCTCAATGTTTCATTGTTGGTAACAAGCTGTCTGTATTATAGATTTGAGATGGAATCCACTATACAAAAATTCGGTAAATAGGGGAAATAACACTTGTCAAAAGTGGAAAAAAAGACTAATCTAACCCAAATACTGTATATCATGGCACCACAGTTCAAGCTTTATAGCTTTTATACCATCTTTCCCTGTTATTGACATTACAATCACTGATGAATGTTTTTGAATAGCAGCTCGGCTTGAAATACACTGTTTATGGAGCTCCCTTTTGATTTGGTGCTCTCAAAGCTTTTGAGAATGTCATTCATTTCAGTAGTAGCTGTGGTGTCTTCTTCCTCATATTCCTGCTTAACACTAGACAGACCGGCATTTCACCGACGTTTTGGAAAGTGCTCAGAATGTGGCAGGTTTAGAGTTAATGCTTGTCTGTCACTATCCCCGAGATCAGAATTTCATCAGCGTTGTGATTCAGCAGATGAATATTTTTTCGTTTTCAAGTATGCAGAATAAATCTTGGATTCAGTGTCTCTTGAAACAATAAACACTTCTTTTACTCTGCTGACGGAAGCATCCCCCCTCTTCCAGGTAAGTCCAAATTTTGCGAAGTTTGAATATTGCAATTCTGACATGAAGCAATTGCAATTTTACAGAATAATTTTCCGAAAATGACTGACTGCGCAAAGTATTAAGGACACCGTATAGTTGGCGTCTGTATTTTCCTTTGAAATATGCATTTCACGAGGTGTTTGAGAATTTTGTCCACCCCCTATATATAATCACAGCTAAGAGAACGAATTCTGGTTGTAAAATTTTAGTTTTCTAATCATATAGTGCATCCATATCGAAATTAAATTTAAAAGATGGATACATTTGATATTTCGAAAAATTCTTATTCCATGATCAAAAATTAAGTAAATTCTATATAAATTTTGTAAATGTTACAACTTTCGATGTTGCTATTTCTAGAGCAATCTTTTTTAAATTTTATCTAATTACTGATATAATTGTACTTTCTGTATAAAGACGGATTTAACAGAGAAATTTTTACGAGTTGTATTTGTCACATTAAAAAAATAATAAACTTTCCTAATTGATCTTAAACAAAGAACTAATTACAAATAAGTGATGATTTTTCAACTTGCGAATTGAAAAAAAATACATTATCTGCTTCATAAAAGCAACGTTAACATTCTAACAATCTGCAATAGCAATAACAATCCACCTGGATTTGGATTAGAATAAAATTGAGAGAGAAAAAAATAGAAATTTGTATAGTCTGTTTGAAAGTTCGAAGCATGAATATAAAATGACATTTCGGGTAAACAAGCGGCGATGCTCTCTTTAATCTTTTGGAACAAGTTTTATATGTAAAAAAAAAACGGCATCTCTATGAAAAATTAAAAACAGAAAGAATGCAAAATATAATTTTATTAATGGCCTTATTAAAAGCTAAAGATTCATGTGAAATCCCCCCCTCCCCACAACTGACTTTTCTATTGAAATTGTATAATTGCTAAAATAATGAGAAAAAAAATGAAAAATAATGTTCACCTCTTCAACTTTGGAAAACGCTTTACTTGAAATTACACGATTCGTAAAAATACTAAATTTAAAAAAAATCAATTTGAGAGTTGTTATAATCTTTAAAATAATAATAATAAATCTCCAAAAAATATTCCTTTTTATCAGTTACCTTTATCAAAGAAGTATTATAACTAATTATAAATCTTGAGAAATTTCAAGGATGATAATTTTAGAAAAATATTTTATTAAATTATATACTTACATTCGGAAAGAGAAATATACTAATATTCACTTTAATACCAAATACTTATTATTTATCTGCCAAAATAAGAAGAAATTTCGCTAAAAATTTAAAATTTTATCACTATTTTCAAAATACTTTTCTAAAAGAAAAAAATAATAATTTAAAGAAAATACTTAAAACTGAATTATTTAATAAAAATTTAAAGTGCAATTTTTTAGAATTACAATGCATATCGTAAGTTTATAATGTGATGTAGATATTTAATCTTAAAATAATTAAATTTTGTATTCGCAATGAAGTTACTTAGGATACTTTTTTTTATTTATTAAAACATATTTTAAAAAAATAAAATTCCACTATTTTTTTTAGAATCTTATTTGAACAAGTTTGAAGTTACCCTTTATTTTATGTGATTTTTAAATCATCGGATCTAAATGACGAATTAAAATATAAATTCAGAAAATAAAGAAATATAATTAAATGTCACACACATCAAATAAAAAATTGCTCTAGTTAATCAAGTCCAAATGACCAGAATAAAAATTCTCAATTATTAGAATCAAAATTATATTTAGTATAGAACGATCCCAATGCTTATAGCCAAATTTAAGGCTTTATATTATAATTTTCATTTGCTTTCATATATTACATACGTATATTTGATGTTGACATCTATAAGTAGAATTATGCATCCTTAAATTCTAAAGGGTGGTAGAAATTCCAGTACCTAAAGGCAAATCTAAAATGGTTCTTTTCCACATTTTCTTGGTGTCATAATAAAAAATTAAATGCGTAAAAAACATAATAGGAAATCTAAAAGAAATAGTCGAAATTATGCAATGAATGTTCCTACAGTTCGTTAGGTAATGTAACATTCTCTTAGTATTCGTAGTATGTTTTTCTCGTTCTCATATACGAAATACTGTAATCATCAAAAAATTCGAACCCCAAATTTTGACGAAGTTCCATGTTTCAGTCTATGAAAACACATGTCTGTCTTAGAATAAGGTAATTCAAAAAGACCGTTATAGCTAGACCGTTGATATTTGGTATATGGAATTACTACAAAATTTGTAATTTTCTATCAATGTTAAAAGAAATCATTCATCAAAAGTCTATCTATCTGGTTTTTCATATAAAAATATTACTCATAATTCAGTAACTCCTAAACACAAAGAACTAGGTAAAAAAAAATTAGTACACAGGTTTAGCATCTAAAACAAATACTTATCAAATTCTGAACCAAATCCGTCAAACGGTTGACCGTCTGTATGTTTGTTCCATCGCATGCATGTCAACGCAATCGCTTGATGAAATATGATATGTTATCGTCTAACAGCGGCTGTCATTTTCGTATGAAAATTGGGGTTAATCAGCCTCCAGAAAAGTGTCCAAAATAAATATTCTGGCGATAGAATCTGCAAAAATTCTAGATTGATTCTAAAGATCTATATTTCGTAACTATCATTCGCCAGTTCCATGCACGAAATTTGGAATCTTACTCAAGGTTCACAATTTTATGCGTAGGAAGGCGGATGAGACCTACATTAGAGAGCACGCGAGAAAGTTTCGGAGAGCCCCATCCTGCAAGTTCTCACAACGATCAACAAAATTAGGTTTAAAAGTACGCCATTTTTCCCACTATAAATACTCAGAATGGAAACTAAACAATTCTAAATTTATATATATATATATATATATATATATACAGAAAAATACACAAAGAATGCAGAAAATTTGTCTTACCTGAGAGAATCCTTAAGAGCAGGCAAAAAGCAAAGAGCTTCCCAAGATTAAAACGGAATAAAAGTGTTCAAATGAGTAAATGTAACCGAAATCAGTTTTATGTGAATGCTTTTGATAACCATCTCTGTAGATTACCAATCAGAATATCTCCAATAAAAATCAGTGCTAAAGCTAATTTCAAATAGTTTTCAAAAAGTAGCCAGTTTCAAAATTTTGTTTTCTAATTCTAGTCAGATCTTGCAATAGAATCATGTAGCAAGCGTACGGTTAATAGATACACAAATTTTGCAGTCAACTGCTGATGTTTTCATCTTCGAAATACTTCACATGAGAACAGGTAAGGCAGCGTTTACTCGAAGTCAACAAAAGAAGGTCACGCCTATCTCATGAAGAACACGTGATAGTAGTAGGGCAATGGTCAATAGTTGTCAAAATTAGACAATCATTTGCCATTGTCCCATTCGGGTCACGTGATAATGCTGAAATAGGCACATAACACTACAGCGGGCGAGAGATCTAAGATTCTTAATATTACAAACCAATTCAAGTTTCAAGTACGCTGGGAATCTGGTCTAAAAGCACAATGCTGAGAATAGGAATCATTTCTACGCATATGCACGCTCTTCACATCTATAACTTCAAATAAATATATATTAACGCAAAATTTCATTTTTGAATTAATAGGTTCGGAATCAATCAGGGGAACTATAAAATTAGTATTCAGAAAAATATTCAAAATAAATTAATAAAAATGATGAAATATGTATCAAAGCATTTGACGGTTTCGAACTGAAGAGCAGCAAAAATATGCGTTCCTTCCTACCGCGCTACCCTCCAAGCCGCATACCACAAAAATAAGCGCGACGTGCAAGATTCTTAATACGACAATCCAATTCAAGTTTCAAATGCGGTGGGAATAGAGTCGAAAAGCACAATGCTGAGAATAGGAATCATTTCTGCGCATGTGCATGATCTTGATACTTAAAACTTCAAACAAATATAGAAGTATTTTATAGCAGAATTTTATTTTTGAATTAATAACCTTGGAATAAATTAGAACTATAGAATTAGTATTCAGAAAATATTCAAAATATACAAAGAAAGATATATAAAAGCATTTTGTGGTTTCGAGACTCGAATTGAAGACCAGAAAAAATATGTGTTCCTTCCTGCCGCGGTATCCACCAAACTATATATCATACAGCATGCGAGGGGTCGAAAATACTTAATCTGACAGTCCAATTCAATTTTTTTTTTGGCGCAAGAGCCATATCTGGCTATATTGTGCCAATCAAATGGTAAAAGTATAAAAGATATTAAAAAACACTCATTTATTAAATTATAAACACAGTGTAAAGATAATATTGCGTAAGTAAGACGTAAAAAATGATGTTAGCAACTTAAAACAATGATTCATGAAAATTTGATACAAATATGTAATGTACATGAACTTAAAAAAAGAATGCTTCTCATAAACAGAATAAAAAACTTCAAATACGGTGGGTGTCTGGTCTAAAAAGCACAATGCTAAGAATCGGGATGATTTCTGCGCATGTGTATGATCTTGATACTTATAATTTTAAATGAATATATAAATGTTTTAACGTAACATTTTATTTTTGAAGCATAAAATTTGGAATAATTCGAAGCGACTGCAAAATTAGTATGGATAATAATATTTAAAATCAATAAAAAAGAATGAAGAATTCTTTCCTTCATTCAATCATTCTTAGCATTGAACTTTTAGACAGGAAACCCATTGTATTTCAAGCTAGGAACTGGTAATCGTATTCAGAATCTTATAGTTCCTTGCTGCTGGGATAATGGATGGGTTGGTGGGTAAAATCGAAAGTTTTTTTTTTTTTTTTTTTTTTGTTGGGGGTCTTCCTTTCTTTTTTCAATTCCAACTAATAGTTTCAGAGGTTTTTCTTATATAATTGTTTTGTAGTGGTCTTCTGTTCAAGTGCCAAAACCGACCGATGTATTCTTGCACCTACACAGAAATCTGTCATATTCCTAGCATTGCACTTTTAGACAAGATTGTGAAAGTATTTGGAATTTGAATTGGATTGTTTTATTAAGAATCTTAGATCCTCACCCGCTCTCGGAATATGTGGCTGGGTGGATAACGAGGCAGGGAGGTGAGCAGATTTCTTTTGGCTTTCAATTTGAGTCTCGCGACCACAAAACGATTTTATTAATTTTTTAAAATATATTTTGAATATTTTTCCCTATACTAGTTCTATATTTATTATGAATTTTTCCAATATTTATGCCCTATAAAATAAAGCTTAATCTAAATTTTAAGTACCAAGATCTTGCACATGCACAGGTAATCATTCCTAACATTAGCATTGTGCTTTTATACGAGGCTTACATCGTATTGTACATTAGGAATGGTTAATCATATTGAGAATCTTAGACCTCCCGGCCGCTTGAAATATGTGTGTCCGAGTAGTTAGAGCAAGCTCTGTTTCACTCTTTTTTGCT
>JAPMOR010092903.1:14969-27659 GCA_026543865.1 Argiope aurantia
TGGTTAATCGTATTGAGAATCTTAGACCTCCCTGCCGCTTGAAATGTATGTGTCCGAGTAGTTAGAGCAAGCTCTGTTTCAGTCTTTTTTGCTAGCCTATCAAATTTGAAACTAGGAATGGTTAATAGTATTCTTAGACATCCCGATCGCTTGAAAACTGTGCAGGCTGCTGGATAGAACGACGTGCTGCTTCACACCTTTATGCTGGTCTTCCATTCGAGTCTCGAAACTGGCGAAAGGTTTTATATATTTTTTATTCATTTTAAATTTGAATTTCCATCCTAATTGTACAGTTATTAATATTCTTACCATTGCGCTTTTCTTCATATTTGAAACCAGGATTGGTTCATCATATTAAGAATCTTAGACCCCTTTGGCGCTAGAGGTATGTGAGGTTTGCCTTCAGTTCGTATCTTGATACTGACAATTCATTATATATATTTTATGTTATTTTAATTATTTATTTATTTTGAGTATTAATAGTTCTAGAATCACTCTGAATTTTTCACATTTTATACCACTCAGAATAAAATTTTGTTTCAAAATATCTTTACATTTAATTAAAAATTTAAGTGTCAAGGTCTTTAAACTCTCAGAAATCTTTCCAATTCTTAGCATTGTGCTTTTGGACCAAAAGACCACAATATTTCAAGCTAGGAATGTTTATTCGTATTATGAATCTTGGATCCCTCCGGCGGTGGGGGACAGCGTGGCTTAGTGAATAGAGAGACAAGGCGTTTTACTGCTCTTTGCCGGTTGACAGTTCGAGTTTCACTACAGACGAATAATTTTATATATTTTTCTTTTAAACAGCATTTTCTATATTAATTCTACAATTACCATGAATTGTTCCCAATATTTATATTTCGAAAATAAAATTTTTCTTCAAAATAGTATAAATGAAATTGAAATTTAAATGACAAGATCTTGCACATGCTCAGAAATCGTTCCTATTCATACCATTTTCCTTTTTGACCAGAGGCCTTGGTATTTTCAACCTGAGAATCATGAATTCTACATAGAATCTTAGATCTGGTTGGCTTTCGTTGAAAGTTTGGCTTGATGAGTATAAGGTCAGAGCTCTCATTTATCCGCCCAAAAGCGCCCTATCGAACGTGGCTGTCAGGGTTAAAGAATTGCCTTGACGAAATTTGATGCATCAGTTGAAACAATTAAAGCAACACTAAGAATTGATGCTTAAGAAAGGTTTCATCAGCTAATCTTTTTTAGTAGCAGTAAATGGTTTTTCAGCTTCATCAGTCCATTCAGGAGAGCTTGGAGGCTTTTCGAATAGGAGTGAAGATTTCTTTTTGTTTGTATGTTCTTTTATTTTTTTTAATGAAGGTGCTAAAAATGAATCTATGAAAAAAATTATACATTCCCTCAAATCTATGCAATTGCGTAGTAAAATTTCCTAGATAAAAGTTCTGAATAATCTCCACTCTGTTAGAGAGAAGAGAACTTGCAATGCAAGAAGTTTTAACCCTCTCGCTGCGTAATTCTTTAAAATCAATGTTTAGAGGCCATGTATGCAAATAAGTTCAAATATTTTTCAAACAAAGTGAACTGATACTATAAGTTGCACGATAACAATATTATATAATAAAAACCTGTAATCGTAAAAATAAACACTCTAAACTGCGAAAAACGCAGTATGCAACAGAAAATGTACTAAAATCTAACCCGCAGAATTCGCATATACGCAGCTGAAGGGTTCAACTACGCACTAGAAAAACATTTAGAAGTGTCATTGCTAAACATAATAATCCAAAGTTTCAAAAAAAAAAAAAAAAAAAGAAAGAAAGAAAGAAAGAAAGAAAAAAAAGTGCATGCAGACAAACAGTATATTCATTAAACACTTAGATGGAATTAGAATTTATGTTTTAAATTTAAATTTTCTGCTTCTGCTTTAGGCTGAACTCTCAGCATCCGATTTTGCGATTAAAGGGCAGTTTCATGGTGTCTGTTTACGTTTAAAAGGCAGTTTTTGGTCAAAATTCACACATTTTTTATTGTTTTGTATTAAAAACCATTTATTTGGGTTTCCAAAGCTGTGTTTGTTTTAATTCTACGATAAATAGAAACCGAGATACGTGATGTATTATAAACCACTGTAGCCTGAAAAAGAAACCGGAAGTTGAATGTTTTCCAACATTTTATCAAAAACGTGTCTCCCTGAATTAACATTTATTTTATATGTTCTGTGCTACGCGAATTAGAATAAGTTTTGAATACCTTTAATGCCGAAACGATTGACAATTGCATGTCCTTTGGAATGTTGTTTATATTTACAAAGCATTATTAGTACAAGACAAATGAAAACTTTAAATTAATTGTTTGAAAAGCTTGGATTTTGTAAAAAAAATTCATACGCAAAACACGATATCTTAAAAACTTATTAATATATTACCTTGAAATTTTGCACATATGATACTTTCAGTGTTCCAAATTCAATAAATTAGGGATATAACTTTGAACCTAGTATACTTTCTATTAGAGTTACCTAATGTAAATTTCAACATTGAATTTTGTGAAATTTTCAATACAGAAATATTCGATTGGCTCTAACTTGATTGAAAATGAAGATATTTTTTAGACTTTAGTTTATCCCCTTCATCATAGCTGTAAATGTGCAGAAGAATTCTTTATAGAGTGTTTCGTTTTTTGTTGCAATTTTTACTCAAATTGACACATTTTATAGCATCTCAATTGACACAGAATTTCCTTATCAATATTTCATTATTTGCAATCACATTGTTCCAAAAAATGAACTGAAATAGCTCACGAGAGGGATTTTTCAAAAATTTTTCTCCGTAAGTAGAGATACCTTAAAATAAAGCTTCTAACAGTTCTAATTCTTCGTAATAAGGTAAACGTCGCGAGACTTCGCAAACTGAGGAAGAAATTATGAGCTCAGAGAATTAAACTTTACTTAAACCCTTAAAAAGTCCATTTTTTAAAAAAAACTTTTGGTATATTAAAATATTTTTAGAGTTGAAATTCGCTTATGTAAAGCGTTTCATTTAGGTTACGAGATAAATGTAGCCTGATTAATAAATTAATTTGGTTAATTGATAATCAGGAAAAAAAGCAAATCGCACCAATTTGTGTGAGATAAGGAATTGAGGCATCTAAGTATCTTTTTTGTTGAATAGTTTGTCAGAACTTATACCAAACTACGTAACTTCTTGGAAATATTGATGAATTTTGTGCGAAGCAAACGTCCGTAGGAAAGGTTAACAATAAAAAGGTCCAGTCAATGACTGGTTAGTAATGTTGGATAACAAAATATAGTTACAAAAATTTCATAGATGAAATTTTTTTAAATTAGTTATGATTTCATACGCAATTCCTTTTTTAAAATCTATATGCAGACATTTACTTTAAGTATTTTATAACGGATAAGTGCATGATAATTGAATTCTTTTTCTGCTTTGGACTTTTATAAGATCATCTGGAATGGCTCAAAAAAAGTTTCATTTATTCTTTAGTATTTTATTTTAATCGAACTAAATATTTTCCCTATGTTTATATATAAATACATGTCTGTACTTGCGAGTTAATTTTTTCCCTGCCTTATTTAGATTACCTATTTTTTGTTATTGTTGTTTGAGATAATTTATTTTCGCTTATTATATAAATTAAGCTTCGTGTATTATCTTTTATCCTCATTTTTTAAAATATAACAACTTTTAAAATAAAATATAATAACCTTGCTAAATTGAAAAAAAATATTCATTTATATTGTGCAGAGGTTTTACCGTTCTAT
This sequence comes from Argiope aurantia, assembly GCA_026543865.1. Classification (NCBI taxonomy): domain Eukaryota; kingdom Metazoa; phylum Arthropoda; class Arachnida; order Araneae; family Araneidae; genus Argiope; species Argiope aurantia. Next base: position 18,739 of record JAPMOR010092903.1, read on the forward strand.
ATAGTATTACATTGTTATACATACTATATTTCTATACATTTTAAAATCAACCCCTCTTGATTTAGTCTTGGACATATCTTATAAACATTTGGCACATTTTTCGTGGAGTTAACCCACAACCCTCGATGTTAATCGGGGGTTGTGGTTAACCGATGTTCTAAATCCAGTTCAGGCTTTAGTTGACTCTCATGTAACACACATTTCCCTCCTCTGCAGGTTGTTTTATCTTTTAGATTCAAAATATTCATACTAGATAAAATTATTTATAAAAGCTAAATAAAACTAACAATATGCAAGCATTTCTTATCAAATTTATGTTTATATTTGTTTCTGGCACCGTTTGGATTTTTATAGGATTCAAACTCTTACTAATTTGGGAACCGAGTGTAAATTGCAAATAGAATATGGATGTGAGAGAAATGTAGATTGACAACATAATTTCATTTTATAATGTATCGAGATATTTTTTAGCTTCAGCTCTATTACATTCAGCTTTCTCGTACTGAAAGATTATTTTGGTTTTAAATTACTGTCGAAAATCCCAATCTATTTTATCCCAATTTATTCGCCAATAAATTGGGATAAAAAATAGCATCTGCTCCGGGATTCCCCCCCCCCTTATTTTCATAATACGCTTTTAATGTAAATTATCATTTAAAAACTTACTTACGTTGTATATCCAAGTGATAAAAAATGAAATATAAATGTGCATATTTGTGAAAGGAACGTTTAGTTTTATTAGTAACCCTCAACTCAGAATGTAAAAAAATCGATACAATTTAAAATTTAAATATCTGAGTGATAAATATAAAGGTTATAGCGAAGTTGTCTTTGACATACTAATTTACCTAATTTCCTAATTACATGACACATCCTATTTGGAATAATTATTTAAACTCGTGCAGTAATATAAGGAACTGTGCGATAATGATTCATTTTAAACTGCTTAGCACTTTTCACTGAATTGCAGATTTAAAGTTCAGTACTTCGATGAGCGAGTCAGCCTCGTAATCGTTTGGGACGGGAGTGAACAAGTTGAAAACATGCGCACTACATGAGAAATTCGTCGAATTCTTATAATTTAAAATCGCTTCTTTCGTTTTACTACTAAAATTAAACAGTTACTTGAAATTTATTTAATCCTGACCTTAATCAAACAATGAAAAGATGTAAATGATTTAAAAGCGGGCAAATTATAACAACTTTAGCGCTGTACCTAAATTAAAAATTTAGATGCTTACAGTTCATTCCATCACGAATGTATAAAAACGATTGGAATTGCAATGAAGGAAAAACGAAATTTGAGGATCAGATCATAAATCTCCTTTTAAGCGAATACATCAGACGCTACTCGGTACGTTTAAAATTAAATAAATGGCAGCAGAAATTGCACTTTAATACTTAAACCTAATTGCAATTAAATCTGATCTTACAATAGTATGATTTGCTTAATATTAAAATTAAGGACCTTTTAACGTAGCAATAAAAAAAGGGATTTATAGCTGTTTGGTTTAATTTATAAACGTTCTCCTACATTAAGTAATGGAACTTTTTTTATATGGGAATTTGACAGGAAACAATCCTTTGAATGGAGAAAATGATTCGATACGTTGTACAAGAGGAGTTGGAAGCAGAGAATGTATGCATGATATACTAATCAATAACAGCGAATCTCTAATGAATGTTCGCGTGCATAATAAGGAATAAACAAACGCAAACAACGCGCGCGCTTTGAAACCACACAGCAGTCGCATGCCAGCTCATAAAAAACGGCGTCCGGATGCGAGAGATGTGGGTTCACAGGAAGCTTTGATTGGTCACCGAAGTGTCTCCTTTTTTCTTTTGTAGGAAAATAGCGAAGTGTTTTTCTTTCAAATTTGAATACAATTAAAATCAATCTGATTTTGATTACAAAGAAAAAATACATACAAACATTTTAAAAAGAGTAGAGAATATTCTGTATGTTCTAAGTGTGTCGAATAAAATTCAGATGATTGAGTTCATAAAAGAAGTCACAATTCTCCATAAAAAAAAACGTCCATAAAAAAAAAGCCGAGAAAAAGCATGCAGTTTGCTCATTCATAATAAACGAAGCAATTTGTCCTTTCAATTTTCTGCAAAAATTCTAGCCAGGCCAGTCCAATGTAGATGTCAGTTATCCTTCTTCAACAAGTTTTATCACTGGGTAGTATGAACATGGCATACATGACGCAATGGCCAGCATTCACATCTGGCCAGTAAGCATATGCTGGGAAAAGAGTATCCGTCTCGCGAGATATGGAAAAAGGGGGAAAAAAAGGATATTAATAGCAATGCAATGCACAAAAGTAAAATAATATCATGAAAAAGACAATAATAAAAATCAGCAATGAATTTGCTTTAGATAGTTCCGCATCTTCTGAAGATCTTCTGTTTAATTCAGAAGCAACAATTTGCGATTCGGATGAAGGTTCTCATACGCGAGGTAGACAGAAAATATTGCAATTAAAAAAAAAAATCGAAATCTAGATTTTGACGAATCTCCAGGTTTTAGTCCTTTTCGGGGTCGAAATACATATTTTGGGCATCATGTTTGCACGTCTATGCTAAAGATAATTCAAAAATATTTTGAGCTAGAAGGGTGAAATTTGGTATACTGGCTTTGGTTCAAAGTTTCAAATTTTTATTAAATTTTGAGCAAAATTCGTTCGGAGGAAGTTGTCTGTCCGGATGTTGATAAGTTAATACGATAAATACAAAACGAAGACAACTAGATTGATATAATTCGAAGCACAGATTTCCCTATATAGTAGATATTCATCAAATTTTGAACTAAATCAAATAAAGGATCGACCACCTGCAGCTGTGTAATGCGATATTTCAGTAGCATGTAAACGAGATGACTCAAAAATGCAATGCCTTAAGTAATCACAGAACCACATACCGAATTTTATATAAGTGTAGTTCTGCGTCAAATTTCGTTTCCGTTGCTTGGGAATAAACACTTCGGATAAAGCACAAATTAGATTTTCCGATACTATTCACCGTTTGCCAGGAATTCATCACCAAAATACACGCCAAGAGCCACACAACTGAATCAGTAAAACTGCTAAATTCAAGCCAGATGTTAATATTTCGTGAATATTGTACGCCAATGTCATGCAAGGCATTCTTTCAGATAACACCTTTATTAGAGAGTATGCGAGAAAGTTTTGGGGTGCCCACTCCCTCTGGTCTTTATGCAGATTCTGTTTCTCTTTATGATCAAGATTGGCCAAGTGCATTTCTTACATTATCTATTAGCTATTAGTTGGTAGAAAGATATTCATTTAAGAAATAGATGTAATCGCTAAACATCACGAATCAGAATTTCATTAACAACAGCAGATGCAGCCGTAACGTCAATTTTATTTCGTCAATTATATCGCCAGCTAGAAATCAAATCGCCGGAAAGAACTACATTCTGCTTTTTCCATAAAATACATCCCTGTCTCATCAGGGATTAAAAATTGGAAGAAAAATGAAGAATCAGTGATAAAAAAAATTTAATTCCACTGAAAGGAAAGAGTAGATTCAATTAACTGCTGCATTACATATTACGTGGTTCCTTCTTTAATAAATGGACCTATTTGATATATTTCACCAAGTATTTAAATTAAACAGCTTGTTAATGATTTATTTCAGTTTATTTCTGCAATTCTGTGAAAATGTGTATTCATTTACTAATTTATAAGCAATGTTTGGTGACCAGCTCTTTCATCGGACATGCTGATTGCGTTCAATTTTAATGTTATCCTTTATAAAATATCCCCTGATGTTCAAGATTTTTTCTATTAAATATTTTAATGAGTTAAATACCATGTAATCCATATTTGAGTGATAGCGGAAGTTGCCAGTCAGCGTAGAATTAGATGCGTATGAAACACACCTATGTTCAGTTCATATCTCTTTGTATTAGCCTGATATTCATAATGCGAATCGCCTGTTATTCAAACCTACTATTTAATTAGATAAGCTCATCTCTATTACAATTAAAATATTGTAAAGGATTGAGCATCTCAAGGTTCGAATCACGAGGAAAAAAATGCATTAAGCAAGAAATTATTCTGAACATTAAAACTTTCATTTTAAAAGCCTCGCACTTGTTCCATTCACTGGATAAATGAACTCTGCATGAATCAAATCCCATAGCATCACAATGCTATTAAAAACATAACCGAGTAAATTAGTTTCTAATCACACATTTACTTTTTAATCACACACATTTCGTGGCAGTGCAACTTCGCTTTTTTACTTTCTCATATGTGTGATATAGTTAATCATTAAAAAAGAAAAAAAAATCGAACTCGAGATTTTGAGGAATCTCCACGTTTTCTACCTTCCCGAGAATAGAAACATACTTCTGGAAAGTGTCCGTCTGTCTGTGACAAACATAACTCAAAACCGATTTGATCTAGATAGATGAAATTTGGTAAACGGCCATTACACCAAATTTTTACATTTCTGTCAAATTTTGAGCAAAAATCTGGCAGAGGAACTCTGTGGACGCTAGAATATAATTTGCATGAATACAAGTTAAAACGATAACTACGAAACGAAGAAAGCTAGATGAATAAAATTCGGTGCACAGATTCAATATCGATATTATCGATGCCTGTTAAATATTGCGCTAAAACCAACTATGAAACAAACGTTTATTGGTCGGTACTTTCGGAAGATATAAACGTAATATCTTAAATGCAATGATTTAAATGTATCAGATTCGAATTTCGGATACTATTAACAGCGTGCCAGGGATTCATCGCCAAAGAACCATCAAGAATGACACGACAGATTCAGTAACAACACTAAACTCACGCCAATGCTATCCAAGGCGCTGTCTAGGATAACACCTAATTAGAGTATATGCGAGAAAATTTTGGGGAGAGCACTCCGGCTTTGATCCAGTGCTGCAGTTTACACGAGAAAGTAATGTAATCATCAAACGATAATAATATGCATAAGCTACTAATAATCAAGTGACGTAACTTATATTTATTTCAATAACTAAAATAGAGTTAGGCGATAGAAACCCAATCAATTGGACTAACCAAACTTCAATATCACTCTAATATCTTAAAAATTAATACAATTTTTATAAAATTTATTTGACGATTAACCTAGCATATTTTCAATCGAATATCTGCTTCTCCTCCCTTCCGCCACCCTGAACCACGGTAACTGCCTATTCACACGTTTACTTATATTAACGTCCCGTTTTTAAAACATCAGGGTTATTTTGAGACGGACCTCGTCATTTTGAACCATTATCAGATGATGAGGTCGATACACGACCTGGCAACCACTCCCTTACAAACTTCCACACCACACCAGACTGAGGACTTTTGACCCCAACGGATTTAGCATGCACCAGATCTGCTTATACGACGACTTTTCGTTTGAATCGGGTTTCGAGGCTGAAACCCTCCGGCTCCAAAACCGACACCTTATTACCAGAACACCGCGACCCGCCCATTCGCAAATCCGCCTTTGTTTACCTATGCTTGATTTTTACGAAAGACTGGCGTTGATAGAGATAGTCGAAATGAGCATTATGAGTTTAAAATGTATTGTAATTATATTACACAGTTTTAGTGTGAAACAACCAAGTTACTTCTATTTAGGGCTAAATTTTATCCGCAGCTATGAGAATTAAATTCTAATAAATAATAGAATAGGATCGTAACGCAATTTCATGCAATGATATAATTTTTTTATCGTATATTTCAGCGAAACGACAACTTGAAAACAAGCTGAGGAAAATTCACATGGATTCGCTGAAACTGATTAAAAATGTAATATTTCAACTGTTATGAAATCATTTGATTTTATTGTAAAATAATGTTCAAGAGTCCTGTTTTAAATGACTTTCGACTCCTTGCTCTGATCAATAATTTCCTCGCCAACATTCTATCTGAAAACATGGTACCGTCAAGCCGTATTCGAAATGTTGCGATAATATTTATTGGGATTTTTTGTATTCGAATCTGTCGAAAAGCATGACGAAAAAATTATTATAAACGCTCTGCAAAGCAGGGCCTTGAAGTACCCGATTTATTACTTGTAATTACTTTTTCGGTGTTAGATTCTCAATAAAATTTTTTTCTTAACTTTAATCACAATTTCAATTCATTCGTTTTCAATTTCTTTAACTTTTTTTCCCCTCAAAACTTACGATCGTGAGAAAAACTTTCGTGAATTTTAAAATAATGTAAAAATTACCTTTTTGGTGAAATCAAATTTATTTCCGTACGATCTTATTCTCTAATTTTTTTAAAAAAATATCTAAAGCCTATTATATAAAAAAAAATTCAAAATTATTTTAGTTATTTATTTTACACACTCACGCGCGTGCGGACTATCGAGTTCTTTCTCTGTGCTAAAAATCAACAGACAGTAGAAAGTTGATTATTTAAAAATTGTTCAATTTTGACTGACAAAAGCATATAGAAATATGTATAGAAATCAGTGATAAAATAACCGCACCCCATTTTTGCAAGATTTCACTATTTTTCTATAACGTAAAAAAACGACAAACAACCCCAGATTTCTTAATTTTCACTTACTCATTTCTACTAAGGCCAAATTCCAAAGCATTCAGAACATACTTCAAAAAAGGAATCTGCCATTATCGATTCGATTTATTATTAAAGTGAATTCAAACAAGTTTAAACGAATGAATATTTTTTAATTTACAGCGTTTCATTTTAAGGTTACACAATACGAAAACACTCAGATAGCAATTTATACCAGGAGTACCTTGCTCAGTTTTATAATCTTAATTTTATTCAGTTTTTGGAATTTTTAGTAAGAAATTTTTGATGTAGAATTGGATTTCTTCGCATTTTGTCTAAAAGTGAGCGAAGTAGATATAATTTTTAAATAAAATTAAACAAATTAAAGTGTTGTAACGAATCTAATAAAGTGCATAATCTAAGGCACTAACAAATAACATTAACCTGCATTCATAAGTTCAATTAAAAGTGAACGTAGGGTGTTAAGACAAATTTAATATTTCTCTAATATTTTATAAATAATATTATTCGTTACAAATATATTTGGCAACAAACCCCATAATTTTTTTTTAATAGACCCTGTCTGTTAGTTCGATTCAGAAGTTTGTTAGCTTTACTGAACGTATGCGCAGTGGATCATCCACAGAATGCAGTCTTCAATCCGTTCTCCAAACTAAACAAGAAACAGCCGGAAAGAATAGTGGAGTGGAAAGTGTTTAAAATATTTTGGCGTTTTGATCTTTTATTATTATTTCCGACCCACAATATCGGAAGGAGGGCAGACATCAAGAAACTTTTAATGCGGAAGTTACCATGCAATTCTTTCGTCTTCATTAAGTAATCTTCATAATTTCAATAACTGAAGAGTTAAAAGCAAGTGAACACGTTGCTTCTCTCCCCCCCTCCCTCCAATGCCTCCTCCTTTAAGCTGGGAGACCCATCTTTGAATTCGCATGAGATTTTCACACCTATTATAATTTTCCTATTATTCAAGGAGTGCTTTTTCTTTGTCGTTCTTGTTCTAAAGACTCCATCGACAGAAATTTTTCCTGAAGTTGTTCAGCGAAAATTACAACTAAAAGGTTTTTTTAATGGATTCAATGTAAAAGAAAATTCCGAGAAAAAAAATGCCACCGGATCTTTTCATATTTAACTAACAAGATTAGTTTATTAAAATGAATATGTTCACTTTTGACTGAAAGCTTCTCCAGTATTTGGACTAAAATCAAAGGAAGAAGGTATATGTCGGTACGAAGATACAAGTTCGAATGCCTAGTCTGGTGGACAAATCTCTCCACTCCTCCTTTCTTACAAGAAAAAAAATATTGTTCCAGAATCTAATTTTCCTAATTTTTTTTAATAGTCATAAGCAACAAATGCGATATGGAAATTCTGAAGCCAGTTGAAGTGTTCGCCCTCTATTTTATTGTCTTTACAGAGTATTTTAGTAGTGCATATTAGAGAATATTTCATTCTTTAGAAATACTTGTGTAGAATGCCTTTTAGTTTGAAGAACCAGTCTTAAAAATCTCAAAATATTTTTAAAATTTTAAATGAATGGTGTAACTGAATATTACTGTGGAGCAAAATCCATTTACTAAATAAACATCAAAACTACTAAATCTGAAAGTTGCATGTTATAATAACTTTCATGTAAAAAAATGAGAATTACACACGATATTTGGTTCACAATCTTATTTCGATGCAATTTATATGGTCAACACGTTAAAATATCTACTTAATCGGCAAAGTTCGAACTAAAGTCTAAATTGAGACAAAGAATAGAGATCTTATGAGTAACAAATGACAAATTTAAACAAAACAACTTTATTTGTTACAACTAAAGCCAATTACAATATTTCTACAATACACTAGAGTCACCTTAGAAAATTATGGAGTTCATTAGTATAAAGGATAATGGTGGAAATTTACATACATCCAATTGTAACGCATAAATTATATACATCTACATTTATATATATGAACGAGAAAATAACATTTGGGAATTAAAATACAGGAACAATTCAAAATATATACAATGCATGAAATATACAAAACTAGGCATGTATAAGGGTATACAGAAATTACTCATGCATAAATTTCAGTTTCGTAAGATTTGATAGATATTCGGTTTAAAATAACTAACCGCAATAAAAAAAATTCTACGGTTTAGCATAAATTTTAATTTATCTTAATATATTATATATAACAGTTTTTAAATGGCGCCATTTATGATATACAAGATCATTAAATACCAAAATTAAAATATGACAACACATAAAATTGGAAACAATGTACAAATTTTCAGAACTCAAAAAATTTACAGGCGAATTCAAAAATCAAGTAATTACATTTTTACAAAAACAAATTGCATACATTAGAAATACA
>JAPMOR010092908.1:0-63319 GCA_026543865.1 Argiope aurantia
GTGCATGGTTAAGTAGAATTTTTTCCATTGTAATTTGGTGTGTTTAAGCACCGAATCATCGACAATAACTTGGTTATAATGTTGGTCTTAATGTCTTCGATTTCAATTTTCGAATTATCCGTAATCTTTCTCACGACTGAAAACCAACCACCAAGAATTTGAATGCATGTTTATATAAAATGCAAGTTGAGAATAAAGTTTGCTTCAATTTTAATTATTAACTGTTAATATTCTGTCTTATTTATAGTATAAAGTCACACAATTAAGGCAAAACTAATTAATAGAATATTCAGAATTTGCTCCATTTGCAATCCTATGTCTTCTTAAACATGTGTAAGGATACATTTTCATTATGAGGTTTCAGAAAGGTTTTCTTGCATGATCATAATTCATAAATTTTAATAATTGCCAATTTGAAAATTAATAAATTGATTCTTTGCACTCTTATTAATTAAACATCAAATAACGTAGAGTTAGAAATATTAATAAATATTTGCTGCATGGGCTTTCCTTCATTGTTCAGAGTTGTCTTGGATATGAAATCTACAACAGACAATTGTAATGACATTTTCTGATTTGATCAGAAAAAAATTATAATAAGTTTGATAAAATATGTAGCATTCGTTTGCGACATATCTTGATACCGATTGAAACAAATTTAATCAACTCATAGGTATGCGAAAATACGATGATCGAAAATTTAATGCTGCAAGGGCCAGTGGCAGAGAAGATATGATCAAACATTTTTTCAACTTGGAACCAAAATTATTTGTATAAAAATGAATCCCAATAGTTGAAACGTAAATTGTACTGAAATGCAAAAATAAAGATAGTAGGTCTAACAGTTTTATCGAGAATATACATTTATAATGGCATAAAATAGTCTAGTGATATTTGCATGGCATTCAGAATGGCGAGAACAATCTTTAGACGTCTTTTGATATTCTGTGCTAATATGGGTGTAGATTCCAAGCCAAGAAAATCAATGCCATAAATCAACATTATGAGAACATTCTTAATTATTTGCAACTAGAACACCAATTAACAGAAAAATAACAATTAGTTAAATTAATGGCAGTTTTGAAAAAATGAATACGCGTTCTTTATAAAGAGCATTGATCAATATACTGAACAAAATGCATACTTTAGCTCATAACAAGTGTCCTAATTATATTACATTCTAAGCCAGTATTATACCAAATACAGAGCAAATATGCTTTTTATGAAACCATAGAATTTACATTCTGTATTTATCAGATGAATAAATTGGTAAATTTTATAATTTATTCTCAAATGACACTTCACGAAGACAGGCATATGAAGTAAATGAAAACATCTGCCCTTTTATATATGTATTTTTTAAATGTCCGACTTAATCATATGATATCTATGATTCGATAATATAAATAGAAGAATAGAAATGAATTTTAATTAAGAACAAAATTTTGGAATGCAGATTGCGTCGCCGTATTTTCATGAAGATAAAACTTGGAATTTTCACAAAGTCAGAAATCGTATCGATAGGATTCATCGAACTTTAATACCTAGCAAATCTTCGGGTTTAATCAAAATTCCCGCTCTCTCAGGACGTACTAGCCACTTTAACAATCACAAGGGCATATCGAGAGTGTCGTTCCCTAGAAAAACTAAGCAATGAAAAAATGTAAAAGAAAATTTTTCTTCTCCTTCGTAAATATTTCATCCGAAAGATTAAGGGCGAGATAGAATATCCCAAGAGAAACCTAATTAAACTTGTAAGAACTGAAGGTCAAATTAACACGAGTTTAATAGCTTAGTTATATTAACGCCCTGTTTGAAAGCAACAATATGGCTATTTTGGGACGGACCTTGTAATTTTGAACCATGGTCAGATGACGAGGACTATACCCGAGCTGACAAACCCCTCTAAATTTCCACACTATACCAGTGGGAAGACTTTTGGCCCAGACGGATTTAACGTGCACTTACGCGACCCGCTTACACGACGGTTCTTCGGTGGAATCAGATCTTGAACCTGAAACCCTCCAGTTGTGAAGACGAGACCTTGTCACCAGATCCCATTAGTTTAATAGAATATGGTGTCCCTAAAATAATTAGAAATTTTAACGTTCATTGAAAGTACTAAAACTTTAAACCATTAAATTCTTAACGGGTACGAAGCTAAACCATAAAGTACAAATAGTCTCTAAATGATTGCAAATTCTTAGCTAAATAACTTATAATTTGAAAGTTAAAAAAAGAGACTATATCAAAGTGAGTTTTAGTTAAGAGGAAGTCTGTATGCATGGATGCTCACCAATTAGGATAGTTGATATATTTAACTGGATTAAACGTGTTAGTTCGGTCCTTTTCGATACTATTTACCAAAATAACCTTTTAGTGCGATTTCTATTTCTTAGGCAAATAATGCAACGGAGCATCAGTACAAACGATTATTGAATGCAATTACAAATAGATGTGCTAATGTGTGGAATACCTTCTCATATTAAAGCTGGATTAAATATACAATATTGGTTAAAATTTATTTGGAGATTAAACTAATGCATATGCAAATGTAGCAAAAAATGCCTACTATGCCTACTATGCTGCATTCAAACATTCCATCTACAAATTGTTTCCGACTTAGTATGAAATGAATGCTAGAAGTTCAACATAAGTCAAATCTGAATCAAAAATTAGAATTATAAATTAACTTCAAAACTGTCTTATTTTTTCATCTAAGATTCAAACATCAGCAAGTGGTTTCAAATGAAGTCGCATGAAATTTCAGCTCCAATAGTAAACTATCCTGAATTCAAAAATTTGGATGTAGCTTTACTTATTGCATTACAAATGAAATACTTTAAGCATTTACACACGTGTTTTGAAAAGATACATGTCATTTAAAACTCATTGAACGTCTTCGCTGAAGACTCGAGTGCAAATGAATCGGTTCAAAAATGGGAACTGCAAGATAGCCAAATACTTAAGCTTTTATACTGTTAAATAGCAATTGAATCGGTTACAGCCAACAAGCAATCAAAAAAACATTTATGGACCAGGATACTGAATATATTAACTCCATAACATTTCTTTGTCTACTATCTTGATTATAGCATTCTGTAACTCGAGTTTTGTTTACGAAAAAGATTAGGCCAAATTAAGGCCTATTTGTTTAATGATAACGTCACTCAATGCTGCATAATATTTTTTAAAAATTCAGGAATTTAGTCTAAAAGATAGCATGCTAATGTTAAAATGTTTGCTGTCAGTAAATTGAAAGACAGATTATTTTTTATAAGATGGAATTTAATTATATTCAGCATTGAACTAATCTTTAAAATAAATTGCTTCAGGTGGCCTCATTAATGCAGTACTAAAATTTTGATGCAATAATTCTTATCAAAACAAAAGGAAGTACCATTTTAAAATAGATGGCATAATAATGATGGGAATTTCTACTTGTTAGCTGTACTTGCATAGTGGAAAAAATTAGCGAAATAACTCCAATTGTTGAAGGTTCCAAGCTTTATTTTACAATATCTTTCGAAAAGTGCGAGTTCTGACATATCTTGATCCAAGGACGAGTTGAAAGAAACTGACGAAATCGGTTGATTGGATATTTCCTCTGACTAATGCTCTTGTCAAGGGTTCTCATTAATGAAATACATAGCAACGTAATGCGTGATTTTTTTCGAAAATCATAGTTGAGCGTATTGGTATATCTAGATACAATAACTTTCATACGAAATAAAATCGATGAATGGTTTGGCTTTGGCTTTATGGCACAGAGGTCAATTTTGATCACGATATACTCCAAACCGCCGAATGGTTTCAGTACTTTTGGTTTCCAGCGACTGAAGTTAAATTGACAAAATCAAGAGAATCTAAGTAGAATAATTTTGAGAGAATATGGAGTTTATTAAATAATGAAATTCGCCTTAAAGATATTTAAAATCTCGTCTACGAGTAGAAAGTTGCCGTTTCTTATTAATAAAATAATAAGATGCATTTCGATACTACTAGAACTGAAATTTCTGTACTGTATTTACGACGTCAAATAGAAAGAAATGAAAATCAATAACACAATTGATGTTAGGACTATTGGAATAAACTGTAATTGCAATAATTTATTTGTACGTCAGTTAAAAACGCAAAGTTTATCAAAATCCAATGAAATTCAGCAAGCCAATAATTAGTACTCAATTCACAGATTTCATTTTCATATAAAGCAATATATTTTTATCAATGAAAAATATTAATACAAAAAAAAGACATGCCTGATGAAAAAGACAACGTGCTAAACTTTAACAACTACTATCAATATAGTATACAAGTTAAAATGGAACAGAACAAAAATACAGCTAAATATTAAAATATTGTTGAATACGAGAAATGCATTGACTATAAATTATGAAAATACAAGTAAAATTGCATTATTTAGGTTTTAGTGGAGACAAATAGGACATAAGCTATCCGAGATACGCAATTTCCATTCATTATATGAATGTCATAATCATGGCGATTTAAACAGTCGGGAAAGAAGCATTGCAGTGCAGTGCTAAACCATCCTGTGCACGTATGTTCAAAGCATTCACTATCATCTAACACGGAATTGCTCCAAAACCAAGAGGAAAAAAAAATTCCGAACATAACCTAAAATCCATTATTTTATATTAGAAGAAGAAAAAAAATCAGTCTGGATTATTTTCTCTAAATTTCTCCCGAACGGCACAAATCAATTTTCTAAAACTAGATATCTTAAATTACAGTCCAGATTATTGTTTGCCAGGACCAGTTACAAGATGGCCAGTAGGTGGCGCATGTGCAGAAAGGGATTTATTTATGTTTGCCACAATTTATAAGATAAATTCAGAAATTCCAAGCTTGGCTATAAATGCCGTTTTGGCGTCCTTTAATTTTTCCTTTTCACTGCGTATCATATTAAAATGATGGATATTTATGCAAAGAAACGTAATAAAATAAATAAAAGATAAACATACGTAAATTTGGAAAACTATAGAAAATAAATGAAAAACACACACAAATTCGCATCAGAAAGAACAAAGGTAAAAAAAATGTTGGAATTAATCTATAAGCGATCAATTTTTTCACACCAAAAAACTCCGCCAAATTCTACAAACGCTTTCTCAGTAAGAGAAGAATACAATAAAGCGGCATGTTGTTGCCCCATCAGGACAATTACTTACCATCGACCGAGCAGCATTTTTCAGTCTTTCTATGTATATGGTTACTGGTCCAGTGTAAACCGGACATAAAAAAAATTAAAGTTTTGTAGGCCCTTATTATAGGGGTTAAAGGAAGTAGTTAGGTAAAATAACACCAATTATTTTCTTAATTCAAAGCATTTTAAAATATCTTCACAAAAAAGAACAGAAAGTTATATTCTCTTTTTAATTAATTCGACATAAATAAATTACTAATTTTTCTGTACTCTTTCCTTATTCGTGAATAAACATGAAAAAACGAAAAATTATTATCGCCATAGAAAAATCGTAAACGGAAAATGACGGATTTAGAAATCAGGTTTGGCAACCCTGACTCAGTAGATAAATTGTAATCACGATACAATTTTCACCAACTGAGCTGAAATCATATAACCTTTAAAGAAGAACTAAATATTACCAATGCTCAAATATTCGATTATATTGCACTTAATTATCTTAAACCTAAAAATAAAATCTTTACTACCATGCCATTGTGGTATCCTGAACAATTAAATGGACGCATATCAGAAGCGATATCAGTGCAATACAATAAAACTGCTGCGGCTGAATTGTTGAATCCCAGTTTATCCTATAATCACAAAATGACCAATAAAGGAAATTGTATAATAAGTCTTACAAAACAAAAATATACGCCAATATACAAGCCAATTTTTGATCTCACACGATCATTTCAAATCGAAGAAAATACAATGTAACTTGCAAGATCCTGAACTGGCTTTACTTCTTATGTTTTATAATGTTCGAATCGACTTTTAATTTTTTAAATTTAATATTCATATTGAAATGTATTCGGTATATGGAGTTTTATTTATGGAGAATTATTTATTATTTTTAGATGGAATATTATTGCATTTTCCAACACAAATAAATTAATAAAAATAGACTATAGTTTAACTATGAAAAAGATATAAGTGATTGTCTTACTTCAAAAATCCCTAACAACAAAAAAATTCGTAATTCAGTTTATATTGATATCTTATAGATAATTGATAGACGCTAAATTTGGTAAGAAAATCCATTTAATTGATGTTTTGTAAACCCACATTTTGGGTTCTTAATCTGTTTATTCTTTTACAGAAACTCCTTAAAAGATGCCGAATGCCAGATTCATGCGGTAAAAATATGTAATAATGGAGGTATTTATCTAATATAAAAATGATATTCAGACCGGTTTTTGTTATTTTGCGCTTTCCGAATATTTTGAAGTTTTTAGAAATTATATCGAGATCTCGGTTTTCAAAATTTGTGAAAGTCTATTATGCTAATATGAAAAAGAAAGTTTTGATAAAATGATAGGGAGAGCATCCATGAACGTAACAAAATGTTGCTTAACATATTTTTTTGCAAACATTTTACAGCCAGCCGTGATTAATTTGGAAAAGTGGACGCCCATGTGCTCACTAATGACATCACTCTATCAACATTTGAGAATGGCTTCGCTCCCTTTCAGAACTGTGAGACCCTATCTTGCTAAAATAATCTTAATCAAACCAAGCCGGAGTGGACACCCCAAAACATTTTCATATTCTTTTACCCACTTTTTATTACAATGATCGGTCCAAATATAAATATTACGGGATCGCCCATGGTACGATGGTCGCAGTTTGTAATTTGCACCACCACAAATTATACCATATATATCGCATTGAAGATTATTAATCTTCTGTTATTGATTTTTGTATAAATGATAATTATGTGAATTGTTAATTTATTCGGGAACTACAAATAAATGTTATTGATTTATGTAATATTTTAGAGATTGATAATAATTCTTTTGAATATCTACCACAATTATTAAATCAGGTTGTAATTGCCTATCGAATATCCTACAAAATTAAACCAGTTGTGTCTTATACACAATATTTACATTCATTATCTCGTGTGCGTACAACTTACTTAGGACTGTGGAATAGCTCAAAGTCAACGCGATGTTGTTTACGTTTTCGGCTTAAACTTTTGGAATGTAAATAGTGGGATAAACGGTTAAAGGTATTACCCACATAGCACTGGCGAAAAATAGTTACGAAAAAATCTTTTGGTGCGCAAACTTCGGTTATTAGTCATTGTTTCTAATGACACTTGTCATAGACAAGCCCAATAACTTTAGAAATCAATGATTTTAAGCTAAGAGTGCGTCTCTTGTTTTTTCAGTAGCGCCATCTAGGGCAAAGAGTATGACTTAGCTACACACATACACGTCACAACCCTTTTTACGGGTCGGACTTCATTCATGAATTTCATTCACTCATCCACAGTTCGTAATTTAGACCTGAATCAGAGAACGATCACCCTTGATCCAGTACCCCCAGTGGTATTACTCTCGACATGGACGACTTTGTGACCACGACAAATTTATACGTGCGCCAGCCACCACACACACACAGAGTTTTCGGCCGGAGGGGGGGGTCGAACTCGCAACCCAAGGGACGCAAATCCAACGCCCTATCAACCAGACTATCCTGGTCCACGGCTATTAGTCTTTGGAATGCGGGTTAGTAAACAATAATCATAGTACTGAATGTGTATTTTGGACATCTTTTTTCAAACCGATGAAAACTGAAATTAGACACGGAATTATAATTCGAACCACACAGTCACATACCAAATTTCAAATATTTGAATCATCGAGTTTTCATGTTATCATGTTTACATATTTACGAAAAGACAAGCCGATAGAGGATCAATCTCTTGACAGATTTCATTTCAAATTTTATAGAACTCTACAATTTGGACCTTAAATTTGTATACTAATTTTTATTTATCTCGTTTTCATTTAATAATTATCGTGTTAATTTGTATTTGGGCAGCAGACAGATAGAAAATAGTTAAAAAATATTATAAAAAAATAAGACTACGATTTTACAGTTGGAGCTTTATTTAAGTATATATATATATAAATTTTACAATATTAAAAGCAAACTAAAGTATATTTACAACATTTCATTCATGAATAAAAATATAATGAAAAAGTATTACATTGCATGGATACATGTTCTTACTATATTCAAGTGATTTTCTTCTTCACCGGTATAGGATGTATTTGGTGATCGAATTTATAATTTTGATGTCTACATTTTCAACGTCTATTTTTTGCATATACTTATTTCTACATCATATGTCATTTTATTAGACTCATATTATCCACTAAAACATTTAATCAATATTCATACGGTTTCACCTTAATCAGTTAATCTGCATCCATGCTTAATATTATCCTGCTACATTATTACCTCTTCCCATGCAATCCGGACATTACACTGTCCTGATAAAACCTATCCTTAAACTTCTACATCCCCGACCCACATCAAATAATCATACCGACATTTACGAAGCATTGCTGCTGCTAACCCAATGATCTTGAATAGAAAAAATCAATGTCAAATCGAGGTAACCTAAAGGACGTTCAATTCCCACAAACGATAACTATATTAATAGAACACCATTGCATGTGACCTCAACCAGTCTAGAGTGGCAATTTTTCAAGTCCAATTCAAAAACAGATTATTGGCCGAGGAAGTTACAATCTAGCCTACACATGACTGTCGATAACAATGCAATTAATTGCGCACTGGGAGCTGTCTGTTGCGTATTTCCCGTTTAAAATCGTGTGCTGATCGCTTCAATAAAAAGTGGATGTCGAAGGCCTAATAACTCACTTAGTCAAACGCAACCGAAAGTCGTTCCACGATGCTGTTCATTTTTGCTGTGCTAGCCTGCCTTGTGGCCTCGTCTATGAAAAATGTTTCTGCAGGTATGTCCATCCTTATTCTATCCTAATCTAGAAATTCCTGATTTTCTTGATTCTGTTTAAAAAATTCGATAAATAAAATCGTATTCTCGAAACTATCTCAAGGACATTATATTATTTAATCTAAAAATTTAAAGAAAAAATATTTTCAAAACAATTTTAATAACTCTTTTTTTCATTACTGAAATTTAATTTAATTTTTCGATAAAGCTTTTGAAATGTGATTTTGTTGCCATAAAATGTAGTGATTTTCACCTAGAAAATAAGAGTGAAAATGTATCAGCAATTTATTTTACTAAAAGATAATTTCGGCTATAAGATTTGTAAAAAACATGGGATTATTTAGGAAATAACTTATTAAAATGTGCATCATCGCGTTTGCAAAGTGAATATTTTATTTGCCAATTTAAATTTGAAACTTTGTTTATATTCAAATTTAAGTTGGCAAATAATAATCTGTGTTAATTTCTATTTAGAAATGAAGAGAATTCAAATATGTACTTGGACCATTTAACTCAGTAATGTTTTTCTATTTAAGTTGATTGTAAACATCAACGTTTCTCTGTAAGTTCAAGCTTTATGGCCATTTATTTTTAGGCATTGTTCCCCTTCATTTAACTATTACTTTGTTAAAATGTTAAATATACCTGTCCAGGTTTTCTTCGATGGCGATTTCTGCTGAAATTCCATAGGTGGTTTATCATATCTTTCTTTTCTTTTCCTACCATCTTCTCATTAAACTGGTCAGATAATTCAGTGTTATTGGCTCCAGGTGGCAGGATACCGTTAGGTTATATTATCTAATTTTGATTACATTACTCGTTGCATTCTGTGCGCTACGAATTCAATTTCATAATTTATTGAAAGGATCCTAATCAGTCTAGAAACCTTGTAATATTAATAAAAATAAAAATTATTATTCTGCTTTGGAATTCAAGAAAAATGAAAGCAATTTTTTATCGCGTATAAAAATGGCAAAACAGTTGCGCGACATATTTGATGAAATGTTATGAATGACCGGAAATGAATAGGGAATAGTGTCAACAATGGTTTCTTATTTGTTCAAGTTCCAATCACTTAGAACCTCTAATAGAATAGCCCCAAACACTAGTAGAATAGTAAAAAATATAAAGCAAACTAATTTTCGTATGTTGAATGATTGGCACATATTTGGAATCACGCGATAATATATTTGAAGGCAGCGACAATTCATTCTTTTACATATCAAGGGTCGGCGTCCTCGCATAGGGGTAGCGTTTCTTCCCCGGGATCTGGATGTCCTGGGTTCGAGTCCCGGTTCAGGCATGGTTGTTCTTCATCTGTTCTATCTGCGAGATGTGTAAATGTGCCTCCCTGTAAAAAGGGGTTGTACAAGTGAATGTGATGCGCGAGTAGCTAAGACGTACTCTTGGTCCTAGTTGGCGCTACTAAAGAAAAACAGGAGACGCTCCCCCATCGGCTTAAAATCGCTGACTTCGTCAGCGAGCTTTTCCATGGCAAGAGCCATTATAAACAAGAACAACAGATATCAAGGATGCAGAATTTTTAATAGTTAATTCGAATGTTTATTTTCCTTTCCATTGGATATATTTTTTGATTTTTATATAATGATTTTGTGCAAAATTTTCAAATCTAAATATTTATCCCCAATCATAAAGAAATCCAGAAAATGGAAATTGTTCCATATTTTCTCCTTTCTGTTTTTTTATTTTCTTACTCCTTCCTCTAAAAATTTTTTGTATTTTTTAAACTTTTTAAAAACTTTTATTAAATTGTCTTTTTTCCAGTTTATACGGATGGATTTTTGAAATTATTTATTAAATAATTTGCACTAGATGATTAAAATTTTGAACTTTTGTATTCTTGATGATAACACACTAATTTAAAATTTTGAAATATATTGGTTAATTCTCTATTATGGGTGCCACTTCGTAGTGAGTGTGAGAAGCATTAGATTTCAAAATTAAAGAATGGAGAATTTTAAAATACAAAGTTATTTTATACACTAGAAAAGGTGTACTTTTAAATCTTTTCTTAATTTATTTAATCATTCTGCTTTAATATTCGTTTTAGTTTTTGCATATTATGTAATATTATTTAAGGGTTTTCTTTATTTCTCTTTTTGTAAAGCATTACTTAAATAAAAATATTGTTCTTCTAAGAGGAAACTCAAATATATTGTGAAATACATTTTTAAACCTGCTGCTGCATTCATTTCAAATATACACAGATTGTCTTCGGGTCTAACTGGATCGAATGTTTCTTATTTTAATTACTAATAATTCTTTCATTTCCAAATTTTGAGCAAAATTAATGGAAAATTTATACATTACACAATATTTTATGCATATTTATGTAGATTCAATTCAAGAAGATAAAAAAAAATATCAGAAACTTTCATTTTTTACACAAAAGAAATCTAGGTTAAAATTACGTTAGATAAATTTTGTTACATTTACTAGAGCCGGCGTCCTGGCATAAGGGTAGTACGTCTTCTCCGTGATCTGGGCGTCCTGGGTTCGAGTCCCGGTTTGGGCATGGTTGTTCTTCCGTTGTTCAGTTTGTGAGATGTGCGAATGTACCCTCCTATAAAAAGGGGCTGTGCAAGCGAATGAGTGATGCGTGAGTAGTAAAGTCTTTCTCTTGGCCCTAGTTGCCACTACTAAAGAAAAACAAAAGACGTTCCCCCCACCGGCTTAAAATCGCTGTCTTCTTAACAGCGGGCTTGTCCATGGCAAGTGCCATAAGAAGCAACAGCAAACAACAACACATTTATTAGATATCTTCAATATTAAAAAAACTAGTAATAATTAAAATTTATTAAAAATTATATTCTTTTCTATATTTATGTTATATGGATCGAGTCGTCCTCTTATGACTGTATTTAAATTTTAAAGAATGTTCCTAACTGAATATTTATATAAGTGCAATTTGTAGATACTTGATTCAAGTGCGACTTGCATATGTGTTTACCACATTTAATGCATATCTTTTCAGATTTTTCTAATATATATAGATAGAAACATTTTTTTTGTTTGTTTATGCTCATCGAGCTCTATGATTCGACATAAAAATTTCCAAAGTCTTTCAACTGCCTTTGTCCAGTTTTCACTAATTTTTATGCAATTTCTTGACGTAGTAGCTCATATCGTTTACAGATACGATTTTGTAGAAGATGCCATAACTAGAGTTTCCATACAAACTTGCCATTTACTCTGGGATTTTTGTTTCCAATACGGATTTGTTGCCATGAATAGCATGGACACATTCATCACTGAAATACCAAGAATACTTGAAAATATAACTATTGGTCACCTGTTAGTTTTTACTCTACAAGTATAAAATGAAATCATTTTATCTATGGTGTCTACACTATATTATGTAAAATGATAATCAAGATTTCATGAGGTTATTTAGATTCTGAAGCATCAACTTTTATCAGAATATAATGTGCTTTAAATAATAACATTTTTTTTTTTGGATATGCATGGCACAAGCATAATATAGTTCTCAACACAAATGAATAGAATTCTTTGTTTTTAGTTTGAAGAAATTCAGAGGAAATTGCATATTTGTTTCTTTTTATTGTTTTAACCATAGCTATATTCCTTTTCAATAAAATACTTGCCCAAATGTCTATGAGGAAAATAATCTGTCACATATTACATCTCTTGAGACTATATATAAATCAAGAACAACTGTATGAACCTGATTTTTCCCACGTTACTTGTTTGAATATGAAGAAGGCATGAAAGATATTTCAGAAGTCATAGCAACTGAAATAGATAAAAGTAATAAAAAAACTATGACAAATCACTAATACTAAAGGAAAAACTTAACACATTAAGAGTAATTTTATGGATACATATCACCAGAAATATTAGTCTTTATATACCATTAAAAGATCATTTTTTACAACACACTATAAGGGACTTTTTCATTTCAAAGCAAATGAGAAAATCTACGAAAGAATGCCGCTAATTTTCTTTACGAATTTATCTTTCTGTATCGCAAAACAGCCATTAATTTCCTTTTGCTTTCAGAAAGGGTCTATACCGAGAGAGATCTGAGACGCCACATCTTCGCTAATTATGACAAGTTCGTGAGACCAGCATCGCATCCTGATAATACCATCACAGTGTCAGCAAGCCTCTCTCCGATTTACATTAGAGAGTTGGTAAGTTGGTTTTTGTAAAGGATACATTTTTATTATTTTACTCAATTTTGATGATTTCTGGTGTATTTCTTTAAAATACACCAGAAATCTTTAAAATACACCAGATTTCTTTAAAAATGTTTTTATAGCACATATATAAAGATAGAATATGAAGCAGGAAATTTCCTTTTATTATTTATGATAGGGCCCATCAGCGTTCTTTCCGCGTTCAGAAAGCAAGCGTTCTTGTTTTGCCACATCCTTTCTATTTTGTTTAGAATTTCTAGGAATTAATATAGGTTTACACTTGTACACTCTTATACTTTCCTGGGAAATCTAGAAATATGTTATCAGGACAGCAGAATTCCAAGAAGAAATGTATCTCATTTTTTACCGAAGTGTTGGGATCAAATTGACCCCCCCCCCCCAGCATGTTCTAGCATTTCAGATGTTTAACGTTTTGTGTATGGCAACGTACGAATGTGAGAAGCTGGGATTCAGAGATTTTCTCCCAAGTGTTCCTACTGATAATAAAAATTATGATAGTTCAGATTCATCACATATTCATGAAACTTTAGGGAGTGATCATGATAGAGAATTGGAACAAAACACAAATTTTGAATACTCTTCAAAATCAAATCGAAGATTTTTTTCTGCTTCTTAAAGTAGTAAATTAAAAATAGTAAATCCTAATAAAATGCATTATCTTTTAACATAATTAAATTATTTTGAAATGGATGTTAAAAATTCATTTTATTCTGTATGAGCAATGATAAAATTGTTTTTTTGAATATGTGTTCGAAAATGATAGACACGAATTATGAATTTTCACAGTTGCATATATAATCTTCTTTTCCCAAAAAATTCAAATGTAAACTATATTTAAAATATAGATTTTTTTAATCGTTCAATATTTTTATAGAGAAAATTTTGCGATCCGTTTAGCGATGGTTAAGCCTGTTTTCATGCTCAATTGAACTTTCTATTTCGATAAACTTGATTTCATTGACATCTTCTATCCGCTGACTAAATGGAGTGGCATGGCAGATCCACACACTAGAATTTATATTTTGCAACTCCAGTAGTTCAGAAAAGTGTTGAATTAAGTGCAACTCTAAAAGCCTTCTTTAAAGCAACCAACCAATTATATAATGTTTTGTTTACATTTGATTGTTGCCATTCGAGAATATGTAATAACAGCTATTTCTATGTCATGTACTTAAAGTGTTATATATATATATATATATATCGATCTGCTAAATGACTTGAGTTGCTTGGAATATTAAAAGCATTTTTTTTCAGGATCCAAAGAGTCAAGTTTTGGTGATCGATACATTCATGAAAATGGTAAGCAAAAAATATCTTTATGAAAAATTAAATTATTTAAATACAATTGTATTGCTTATATTATAATTAAATTATAAAACTCTAATATGATAAAAATGTGGTACATTTTTATATGCTATATGACCATTTTATACAATTTATAATACATTTAATTTTTTCATTATCGAAATTTTTAATAGAATTTTTAACTCGGTCCTGACGTCTTAGATATCTGATATTTTGTTCGTTTTTTGTGTTATTCATCTCATTAAGATATATAAATGTTTTTATTTCTTAATTATTAGTTAATCGAATAATTAATTTTTTCTTAATTGAAGATAATTAACACATTATTCAAGATAATGAATTTCAAATTCAATTCAATAAAGGTTTTGAAAAATAATGTTTTTGTCCTAGTAATAAAAGTGTAAATTTTTTTATTTATTCTGTTCATATTAAAATATTAAAATACAATAAATAGTTCCGATCAAATTTGAGGAAAAAATATTTTATATTCTAAATTTCTGTATTAAAATTAAAGAAGAAAAATGATAATAAAATTATTTTCGATAAAATATAGGGGCAGAACAATGAATGAAAACAAATTATTGCTTCATTCTTGTGGAGAATTATAAATGCTCTTGATTTTCTGCTTTCGTCAGAATTTTTCCCTCATAAATAGATCCTTATTTTATTCAATAACATTATCGTGGATTATTTTTGATTGCATAAAAATTTAGAGAACCAAGACCCATCCAACGAACAACAAAAAAAAACCCAGATTCATTTGTTTGATAAGTACTCCAATTACAAATCATTTCATTCCATCACATCTGTAATAGTCGTCAGCACAGTTTCAATAACTTAAATTTGGACTATGATATAATTCGAATGTGAGCATCCTATCTCGATACGGAAAGGCTTTTGTTGTTTGGAGAATCTTTTTCGATTTGGGCAATGAGTCAATGCTTGTATCAATTAGATTGCCCTGCTGCATTTGCCAAATTTGATCCTCAACTCTGTTGCGGTTTTTATAGTCCTTCACCCAAATTTTTTATTCTTCTTTCAATATATCAAGTTTTACCATTCTTTTAGCAAATTTTATTCTCACAAATATTTTTTACAACATTAGTTTTTAAATTTTCCCCCAATTGTACAATTTGCCTTAACACGGACAAAAATGTGTGTGTGTATATACACACACACACAATATAATTACATATTTTTTATTATACCTTATTTAAATGTTCTCACATCTTTTTACCAATAATTTCTCACAAATTTATCTGGCGCAGTACTGTCATACCTGGGTAATTTAGTATAAAATCCAGCCAAAACTCAAACTTAAATAATACTTGATGGCATTGAATAAATTTTAAATGACAATTTCAATATCTAGAAAATGCAATGATTTAGTTAGAAATAATTAGACTTATGTAGTATTATTTTGCTGATAAACAAAATAATTCGGCAGAATGGATAAATTACAAAGCAAAAACCATGGTAAATTCCTAAACTATACATAATTAAATGATTTTCCCTTGTTTTTTTTAGAAATGGAATGATGATTTTCTGAAATGGGATCCTTCTGAATTTAACAATATCACCTTATTACAACTGCCTAATGACCTAGTTTGGAAACCAGATTTGTCAATTTACACAGCGTAAGTATTTTTTTTTTTTTGCATCGCTATTGTTGATAATAAATTTCTCTAAACGAGCTATTTCATTTCACAAGATAATGTAAGATCTTGTGATTAACTGAAGCTAAATAAAAAAGATTTTCAAACTTCTCATAATATAGCTTTTATTCACTTATAATTATTTACTTTGATGCTATTAAAAGATAAATGCATTTTAAACTCCACTTGGAATTATAAATTATTTAAAAACATCTCCTAAATTCGAAAAATGGTAAATTTGTTCTTGCTTTATTAATTAAGTAATATGATAGATTTTACATCTTAAAAATCAATGACCCTATATGAATTATTATCCTATTTAGCACGATCGCACAAGCTTGCTATTTTTATTTTGAAATGTTTCATGGGCTCTAATTTGGGGAAATAAATTTATAAAATTGGATAGAAAAATGAGTAAATTTTAAGTTCTGCAAAAATTTCTCAAGTATTGTTTTAAAATTAACAAATGTATGCATGACCCCTGGCCAGTCGCTCTAAAGAGTTGTGGGTGAATCATTAACTACTTACAAAAAATCACATGGAGTCAACGATAGATGAATTGTGAAGGTATTTGGAGGAGTGGAAGCAACTCTGTCCAAGAATAGAGAATCTTGGTTCTTGATGGAAGCGAATTTAGTTCTCAGATGACTGTAACGGATGTTCACAAATCGTTGGCCGATAAATAATTTTTAAACCGCTAAAAGTTAGCACACACTCTCCCAATTAGGAAAAATGCTTTAAATGACATAAAGATTTTTTTTTATTTCGTACAATTTGAGTATATATACACTGAAGAGCCAGAAACACTGGTATAGCAGGTCGTAGGCAAATAATGGAGGTATTCAACTAATCAGCGTAACGCGATGCAGTCGACAGTGCGCATTTAAGACAACAGGTGTCTGCGGAGGCTATTACATCGATTCTTGCTGTTACAATGGCAGTTGATCAAGGTGTAAGTGATTTTCAACGGGGACTAATCGTCGGCGCATAGGAGATGTGACACAGCATTTCCGAAGTAGCGATGAAATTTGGATTTTCGCAGAAGATCATTTCAAGGATGTATCGCGAATATCAGGTTTCCGTTAAAACTTCAAATCTCCAAAAGCGGTGCGATCGGAAAAATACCTTGACAGAACGGGATCACTGACGGTTGAAAATAATCGTTACACGAGATAGTGGTTCAACATTTCCTCAAATTGTTGCGGATTTTAATGCAGGTCCATCAACAAGTGTCAGCGTAAGCACTGTGCAACGTACCCACATTGATATGAGCTTTCGTAGCCGTGGACTATTTGGTGTATCATTATTGAGTCAGTGGCACAAAGGTCTGGGCCTTGCCTGGGCTCACCAACACCATCATTGGATTAATGATTGGAAAAGCGTTGTCTGGTCTGACGAATCACATTTTAAATTGTATCGGACGGATGGCCGTGTACGGGCGTGGAGAAAACTCAATGAATCCATGGAACCATCATGCCTAAAAGGAACTGTTTAAGTTGGTGGAGGCTCTGCGATGGTATGGGACATGTGCACTTGGCATGAAATGGGACTGTTGATACATCTAGACTAGACCATGAGAGGTCATCTGTACGTAAACATCCTTTCTGACCAACAGCATCCATTCAAGTCTTGTGTGCATTCCGACGGACGTGGACAATTCCAACAGAATAATGCGCCACACCGCAAGTCTACATGAGCTACTAAGTGGCTTAAGGATCACTCTTCTGAATTTCGTCTCCTCTCTTGGCCACTTAATCCCCCTGCCATAGACATTATCCAGCATATTTGGGATGTTTTGCAATGTGCTGACCTTAGATATCCACCACCTCGCACTCCCATAGCTTTGTGGATTGCCCTGCAGGAATCATGATGTGAACTGTCTACAGAATTAGTTGAATTAATGCCACGCCATGTTGCGGCACTTCTGAGTGCTCGTGGGGGCTCTACACTATATTAAATTTGCGTACCAGTTTTTCTGGCACTTCAGTGTATATGCACTGCTGAGAAAATTGCAAAGTATAAATCTTTAATTCCTATTAGTAATATTTAGGAAGTATTCGTGATACTAAAATCCACCAGGCTAATCGTTCTGGAGGCGGACATTGATTTGCTTAATGGAAGAATGGTTTTATTATTTGGTCTATTTTTTTTAGAGAAAAGTAATTTTTTTTTAATTTAAAATATCGATTTGTCATAAATATTGTATTAAGTATACTTAAGAATACAATATAAAAACTTAGACTTCGTTATTTCTTTTTGCATTTACACCAATATTTCATCTTATTTCTTCCTGCATAGTAAAGCATTGGAGCATATTAAAAATTACAGAAGCTCCTTATATGCATACTTCACAAATAAGGCATAGATTCTATCAAAAGGCATAGATTATTCAATATATATAAGCCTTTTGGTAACCAAGAGTTTAAAAATTTTCGTAATCAATGTACACTATGTAATGTAACAAATTTCCTTAGCGACAGTGCTGGTTTTCATTAGAGTCACAGGTTTATTCTAAATATCGTTACTATAGTGTTACTCATGTGACATTACTGAAGAGCCAACCGATGGAAAAAGAGGATTAAGATATAGATGGCTTAATTTCGAAACATGAACGGGATGGAAGAAGTTACAAGTTCAACTCTGCTGTTAACTAATATCATTCAAAAAATAGTAACCCGATGTCCATTTAAAAGGCAAATTTATTTCTGCTGTCACTACAGGTAATGAAGGTTATCTTTTAGAAAACTCAATCGTGCATCAGTCTCATATAAAAGTCTATCAAGAAGTCAATTTACTCTCTTATATTGGAAAAGGGCCAGACCTCTACCTCAGTCACACGAGATCGTTTTATCTAACAAATGATGCCATATTTTGCCATTAACATGATTGCTTAGATAGAATTAGCAACAGCCACTGGCTCTTCTCTTACTTATGAAGAACTAGACTCAAATGAAAGATCTAAACTCAATTTAATATAGGATATTCCACATGAGCGCGAATGGTCCACGGGAACATTCCCTGGCACTCTGCTGGAAATCAAATACGACCGTGGCTTCCAGACTGCCCTTGTTAGACTAAAAACTAGCCACTTTAAGTGTATTTCTTTTGAAAGTGATAGAAAACCCACCCTACTTGGAAAATGCGCTAAAATATCCAGCTTCACCGGACCATATTCTAAGTTGCATCGGATTTTATAGGGGAGATCCCTTTATTATTTTAGATTTTTTGGGGGGTCAATAACCTAATGTAGCTGATATGTCATATGTCAGATCTTTTGAAGATAAACAACAACAATAACAAAATTAACAACGAGTTAGAAAGCGATATTAAAAAAAATAAGAAAAATATCTGTAGTCCGAAGTCTTTCTTCTTGACATTTTCCGAAGTCTTTCTTTATTCTTGACATTTTGATGCTTCATTATCTTCGTATATTATCAGATATGAGAAATTTTGTGTTATTTCAGATCCCCTGACAATGCCTTGTTTCCGACATCCAACACTCAAGTTCTTGTGTACAACGATGGAACTGTTCTATGGGTACCTTACTTCACTGTCAAGAGCAGATGCCCTTTGCTGAAGAAACAAGAGAAAAATTACTTCGAATGCGTTATCAAAGTTGGCTCATGGACGTACAGCGGAAAGCTTCTCAATATTCAACTATATACACCAGAGGTGAGTTTATTATTCAAATGTGAACTAAATGATGCGTTTTGTAGGAAATATGGTTTCGTTTGAAAAAAGTGAATTAAACCCCATTCTTGACTTCATTCGTTTCGCTGACAAGAACAACGAAATTTCTTTCGAGAATCCCGGGATAATATCCCTAAATGTTGCAGATACAATTTACACTGCATTTGATTTAATCGACATGAACATGCTAAAGAACGTGTAGCAAGAATTGGTTTACCAGGAGATATTTTCAGAGTTGAAAAAAGAACTGTTAATCTTATTTATGGTTCATTGTTTTCTATAAAACGGCCCGCTATACCAAATTTCGGATTCCGAATTGGGTAAATGCTAAACATATTGGAGACTTTTCTATAATTGCAAAAATTGAAAGGCTTCCTCTATATCAGGACGGAAGTTTCGATTTTAATGATGATTTAAACATTTTTCTTTATTATCAACATTTGACATAATTTTTCAAGCACAGACATTAATACACAGAGAGATCTGTGTACTAATGGCTGAAAATTTAGAAATATCGTTAGTTCAGCAGTTATTTTTCCAGATATTACGACGTTAAAAATTTTAATTCTTTCCGTTCGATTTTTACAAAACTATATTAGATTTACCTAGGTCTTGTAAAAAGTTGTTGATTTGAGTTTCTCAAAATTTATCATTTATACGAATTCCAAAAGTAACACTGAAGGGTTAAAAAATATTTTCCCGCAAAATCTTCATTAATTTTGCACTATTACAATTCTATAATTCTTGAAACTATTTCGTTATTAGATTAAGAACATGTTGGGATTAGAGAAAATGAAGATGCCGACAAAAAGACCAAGCTCTCAAAGATAATTTTGATTTTTAATTTTCTTAATTAAAGATATTTGAATGCCGCATTAGAAATCGCTAACACACACACACACACACACACACACACACACACACACACACACACACACACACACACACACACAATACAACAAGACTTTAATGATTGCCTGATGGTATAAAATATCAACAGAAAACCTTAAACAATATAAATACAACATTGTAACTAAACATCTTGCAATATTAAATAAATGTTATTCTTAGGTTGACATTTCCGAATTCGACAATTCCAATCCCGACTGGAAGCTTGTGACTGCAAAATCAGATAGACAATCCAAATTCTATCCCTGCTGCCCAGGGGAAGATTATCCTGTGATGCATTTCAATTTGACTTTGAAAAGACGCTGGCCAGCCATGTCAATGGATAACGAGGTTTAGGCTGGACAAAATTCCAATCAAGGATTCCGAATTTCAGTCAGTGCTGTAGGTAAGTTGCGCCATTCTTCATCCATATTTTAAATATTTATTACTTTATTAAATTTATGAAACTATAAAAGAGCCAAAATCTTCAATATAAACTGAACTCGAAAAGGTGCCCTAATAATACCTACTTGTTTCCCCCCTGTACTAACTGAAAAGAGTTAGCATTAGGTACGTGAGAGAGAACTTTTATATTCTTATACATGTTTGAGAATGGAGTCACTTGATAAAATATGTGCAATGTGGTTTGTGATTGTTTACTAGCTAAAGCACTAAACAAGTTCATAATGCTTTTGGAGATAAATATTACTTGTGATGATACATTTCAATTGTTTAACAATTACACATTATACGTTAATCCTTTCACTACTGAGCCAGTCCTATCTGGCCAGTGCAACTCTATAATAGCCGGTTTCTATCTCAAATGTGCAATACAGGATGAAAAAAGAGTAACCATCAATGATGTCCTAGGTTTTCATCTGTACCCCTCGTTTGAAAGACCAATTAAACTATTCTTCGATTTTGTATTACATTATTAAACGTTGCCTGTTATAACTTTTACAGAGATGACACCAGGTCGTCACTTTCCTTTATAGTTGGAGTCTAGATTCATTAGTCATTCTAGAATCATTCTCATATGAGTATAAAACCCACTGTTCATTTGTTCAGTTCCTTTGCTATCTTCACTAATGCAAACAGCGCCATCGTTGTGAGAACTTCAATGATGTACAACTTGTAGAATATGGGCAGTCAAATATTTTAAACAGCATAATGATATATTATTAATATCTTAGATTTCTGACCGCAATAAAACGCTGCTGGTTGCATATGAATACCCCGAAATCCTCTTTACAGACTAATGTCTCTTTTTAAAAAAA
Organism: Argiope aurantia; assembly: GCA_026543865.1. Lineage (NCBI taxonomy): Eukaryota > Metazoa > Arthropoda > Arachnida > Araneae > Araneidae > Argiope > Argiope aurantia. The sequence continues at coordinate 21,996 of JAPMOR010092908.1, forward strand.
CCCATTATGGGCACCGGTTCAAAATAATTATAGTTATAGCCTGTATAGAGCTTGCATATGAAATAAAAAATATTTACGACAGAATACAATAGTTAAGAAAATGAAGCCAGCTAATGGCATAGGAGTCATAGCTTAGGATAGGAATCAATGCTTCAAATTAAAGGCTATACTCACTTTTAATTTATTTATATTGAATGAAAAAATCATAGATTTCCTCATCGCCTTCCGAATATCTCGAATTGGTGTTTTTCTTGCTCGGAAAACAGGCTGTGGATCACGCCAAATTTTTCGGCAACACGCCATGTGTCTCCTCCAATTAACTAATTAGATGCGTCCTCTTGCTTACACTTGAAGTAGCATATATTTGTAATGATAAATAACAAATAATCTTAAATAATACATCTTATACTTCTATCACGAATCACCATGCACATAGGGCAAATGATTGTGCCCTAATGAATCATCATGTGATCTTCGATGCATTTGTTGAAATTTGCATATTTACGACAATTTTTTCGAAATTATGTTAGTTTCGCGAATTTCATGACTACAGGTCTTTAAATGTCGTCCATCCTTAAGTCTTTCAAGCTAATGTTAAATTTATTCGTTAAAATTAAGTATATTCATTAAAAATTTAATAAAATGTTAGTGTCATTATAATTATTTAATAACAACTTTTTAATAATTTTTAATCGTCAGAAAAGACAATGCGTAATTGAGATTACAAGAAAAAATACGTAAAGGCAAACGAAATTTTTATTTCCCATTAAATAGAAATATACGGATTTCAGTTTCAAACTTTCGAAAAAAGATGGTTTAGAAAAAAAAATATTTACACATTGTGTGTAAAATATTCATTAAAAGTAAACTAGAGCATAAGAGGCAAAGGAATACTCTATTAAATTAATAAGATGTGGTAAGTATTATATTATTTTTTCTACTATTCATATGTAAAAACATTTTATTTATTAAACACTGTAAAAAATATAAGTGAATTTTATTATTCAGTAATTAATAAAGAAATTTTCATATACATTCCATTCTATGCGAATATTTTTGTCTTTATAACCCATGGAACTTATAACAGCAGGAAAATCTTACTTATATTTGAGAATCGTCAAAAGTACATCGTATTTGCTGTAACTGAATAATGTCAATAATTTAATTCAGTTCTTATGAATCTTAAGAATAATAGCAATAAAATAATTAAGAAAGATAATTTCATTACTTCAATGTCGATACCAATTTTCATTTGAAATATTAAAATTTCAAATTTTGGGAGCTTAGTTAATTTTTATCCACTCAATTATTTAAAATTTCTATGTAATGTATTTACTATTATGAAAAAACTCGCTCATTTTAACTCAATTTCAAATAAGCGCTTTAATATTAATTGTTATTTTTCATTTTTAAAATAATGAAACTCTTTGCAAATTATTCATAATTATACGTTTCTAATATTTTTTAGATGGACTGATTTTTATGAAACGGCCGAACATGTGGCAATAAGCGCTTAAGGATTATCTTATGAAAATTCGTTGTATGTTTGAATTATATGAATAAAAAAGAAATGCATTTTTAAGAAACTGTCCTTTTATTTATTTTGCAATATTTCATCGACAAACTAATATGTTTCGAACCATTAAAATGAACTACAAAACTGCAGAACAAGATGCTTTTTCTTCAAGCAGTGATTACTTATCAATAATTAATAAGAAATTTGAACAATAAAATTCAATATGATCCTAGAATTTATTTACTACAGTTGAAATATTTCATAGCAATTCCATTTGCAATATATATTTTTAAAATTGATAAGAAAATCCGTATTCTGATTTTCAGACTTTTATTATTGAAATTATAATTTCTCAGTCATAAAATTAACTATAAAATTTATTCTACAAAATTAACAAAATCTTTTTAAAAGTTGAAATTTTTATTCGAATCTAGATGGACTAAAGTATTGTTTACATTTTAACGAAAATACTGAAATTCGCAGATATTGAAACTTCAAAGTAAATATAGCTATTGAATTTGATAATATAAATTCAATAATATACCAAGCATGTTCAGTTGCGCATTTTTTGACATAATAATAAAAAAAAACACTCAAACATTAATGTGTAAAATAAATAAAAATTTCACGATACTGTCAATTTAAAAAAGAGCGAAAGGCCAATTCATAAGAAAAACAGTAATATCATATAAAATAGTCAAATATATAATTTAACCAATTCGTAATACAATAAAAGTGTCTTGCAAAAGCTACACCTCATATCATCTAACTCATAAGTAATGCGAACTCATAAGTGATCTACTTCAAGCATATAATAGCAGCAAGTAACTTCTAATAATTAAAATGCTGTTATTATGAATATATTCCATAACTGTGTAACAATGTTCTAGTAGATTAAGGCATAGTATAGCCGAGAAATATACACAAGAAAGCTCTGGGTCCCATCCTATGGTTTTGTTCTTCTTATCCAACACTATTAACACAGCTAAGCTTTGGAGCAAACTGACCTATGTGTGCTTTAGCAAGAAATTACTAGCTAAAATCAGCGTAGTTTTTCCATGCTTTCTTGGATTTTCTTTAAACAAAACACAAACGGCATAGTTGAAAAATATAAGTTGAGGAAATGAAGTTCTGATGCTTCGTCCTTTGTTTGTATCTTTCTCAGGAATTTCCAATTCTATAAGACTTAAAACCAACAAACCGATGTGTGCTTCAGTTACAAAGTACTCGCTAAAATCAAGCGACTTGCTGCATGAATTCTTAAATTTCTTATCTTAAACACTAATATCATCTACCAGTTTATTATCTGAAAGCCAAAAGCACCTCTATAAACTGAAGCTAAATAAGATTATTTACTCAAGTGATACTTCTCAATTGTTTCGGACAACAGAAGAGACTGCCCGTCCACTTTAACTCGAATTCTCGATACTAACCGTGGCCAGATATGATAGACCACAAATGAGATTAGAGCCACCACAATATTCCATGTTTTATGATAGATTTTGCTTTGAGATACTTAGTGAACTTTCACACTTTAATAGTTTCTACACATAGTGCCTAAAAATATAAGTTAGCAGAGTGTCAAGATTGGCGAAAATCAAAGATCTGTTTAATTCGCACAATCTAAGGCGAACTCTTAAACTCTTACTGAGAAAGTATTTAGGTGCTACCAGAGTGTTTCGGAGAACAGAAAATGCTTTACATTCATTTTATCATGAGTACATCTAAATACTCTGAATCACAAATGGAATTAGAATCAACAGGATATTATATGCTGCAGTTGATTTATCTTCGGGATTCTCCAGTATTTTTCCATATTCTAGCCAAAGTATCTATGAATAAAGTGTTTTAGTGAAAGTGTCTATGAGTATTCAATAAGTATGTAGAATGTCAAAATTGCTGAAAATCAGAGATATGTTCAATTCTCAAAATTTAAGTTACCCCTATACACATAAACTAAATAGGACTACTTACTCAGGAGGTACTTAAGTGTTTCAAAATTGTTTAGGAAAACAGAAAATGCTATACATCCATTTCATCATGAGTTTTTGATTCATTAACTTATCTAGAAATGCTTGACCACAAATAGGGTTATAACCATCAGCATACTTTATTTCCTGTTGTTGATTTACTTTCGAGATATTCTCCATTGTACACTTTAATGGCTTTTACCCAGAGTGCCTATAAGTATTCCATAAGTAAGCAGAGTGCCAAGACTGGTGAAAATCAGGGTTCTATTCAATTCACATATCTTCCATAATGTCAATTTCTTTTCCGGAAAAAAATTCTTTCTCATCTCAAACTTAATTTGTTTGTGATATTCCCGATAACGATACGGCAAGCATTGCATGAAAGATTCAATTTCATCAATTTTTTTGTTCAAAAGTGACGTTGGTTGCATTATCAGAACCTGAAGCGTTAAATGATAAATTGCATTTAGTGTTGGTAACAAAAAATTATTTTTATTTATATTTATAAGAAAAGAAGTCTTATAGCCTTCCCAAAATAATGCAGTCATATTTGTAACAACCACTATAAGAGCTGGAAATGAAAAATATATTTCCGTACTGTTAAGGATTTTTGAAATATTTGCTTGAATTTCAATTAATATCCTCAGTTCCTTTAATGTACAATAATTGTTAGATTGATATAAGAAATATTTGCATAGACTCAAAAGAGATCTGCAGATAAGAAAATAGAACATAGCGAAGAGGCAGACGACAGTTCTTTGTACAATGAAGAAAACTACTGCAAAAATTTGATATGCAAAATCAATTTCAAATCTTACTAGCTGAATTTGAACTGTCTTCGCTTTCCTATATATTAAAAGTATAATAATGCCATAAGAAATTGTTATCATTTGGAGAAATACAAAACATAATATCGAAATTTTTTTCATCTTCAAAGAATTATAAGTAGGTATCATTTTTAAAATTTGGTTTATTTCTATAGCCAATCTTAGCATTGATCGTCGGTTTCTTTTTATCTACAAATAAAGCATTTTCATTAGCAGAGCTAGAAGAAGGAGACTTGATTCGTACTTCTTGTCTGGTAAAATTATGACCCATGTAGATTGAAAGACAAAATACACACAAGAAACGATCCACATCAAGTATGCGGGACATCTTCTTATATAGTAAATCAAGCATCGTTTTTTACTTTCTTTTGGTAATCCTAGAATTTCTATACCAAATAAAGGTAATAAAGCAAAAATGAATTTAAAATTACTTAAACTGATTTTCACGAACTTGCATTTTCTTGACATTGCTCATATTATAGTTAATTCGTTTTATCCAGAAATAATATATTCAAATATTTTCTTTCTTTAGAGTATTTCGACCAAAGTTTCATCTCCAACTGTTTATAGCTGAAACTCCATCCATTTTCAACTGCTCTGAATATATTCACCGCAAAATACATATCGTAATTCGTTTTTTACATCATTGCCATTTACACCATCTTAAGTTTGCTATATAGTTTAATACTATTATGGTGTTCTTTTTTTCTTTTATTGGTATGAAAAGTTTCGTCTAAATTACCATTTTCAACTAGTTATAGCTTGTCTGGAAATGTATTTAACAATATAGCAATGCGCTATTCATCCTATTTTAAAGAAAAGTAATCTAGACTGAATTAAATAAGAGTTCATTTGTAAGTCAGAAGAGAATAACAAAGTTCAGCGTTAGTAATAATTTAATTCAAGGATAAAAAAAATTATAATATGTTAATAGAAAATAAATTCTCTTTGCATATCTACAAAAGTTATCAAAAATTTTATTTTTTTCCTGCTCTCCAATAAAAATTATTCAAAACTTATATTTATTCATGATTTATTTAAATTTGAAGTGTAAGTTACTCTATGCTTTTAAAATTTATATTGGATACATCCGTTTCATATTTTATATTGCATATAAAATCAATGAAATTATGTGTCTTGTGTGTTAGATCGCTTTAAAAATTTCAATAACTACAATGCTGAATTTTTTTATGTTATTATGGACGTGTCAGCAAAAGAAATATTTGAAGAGAGAAACTTAAGAAAACAATATTATTTCATAGAACATTATGAGAAAGAAGTTTTAACCAATAAATAAAAGTATCGAACCAGATAACAATGAATCGTCCATTTCTAAGAATTCAATAAGCTTTGAATAGGAGGGAAAGTTTTCCGCATACTATAAATTATGTATAGAAGGAAATATAGATTTCTGTAAAATCGTTTTTTTTAAATACTTTTACATTACACTGTTCTAATAAAAAGAATTAGCCAGTAACTAGCACTAGTAACCATATAAAATTTCGATACACTTAGTCTTTGGTTAAAATTCTCACCAGTTTTGCAGGGCCTCTTGAATATATAAAAGTGGATTTCTTACACTTTTCTTTATATTTGTTTCAAAGATTATAAATTCTCCGACAATTTTGGACAATATAATATATCCTGGGTTAAATTTTAAAAATAGATAAAGAAACTCCCGAAGTGTCCTTCCCAGCAAAGTACGGTGATTGCCCGAGAAATTCGGATATATCTAAAAATGCTTCGTCATTCCCCTAATTAAGTGTAATACGCCTATATAGCATGCTGCTCATTTTCAGTAGTGTGATGAGAATATGTTAACCTGCAATATGTTATGCTTTTACTTCCTTTTGTATTCAACAGGAGTTTAGTAAAATTTTAATCTCAATAAGAAATATCTGGAAGACCGAACTTCGCTCTATAGGTTATTATTATTATTATTATTATTTTGTTGTAGAAATGTGTCTTTTCTCAGAATATAATTAGATACGAATCGCATATTGATTATGAAAAAAGTATTTTTCAATATTACGTATATATGAATTGGTCATTTAAATAAAAATATCAGGAATGAACTTAGTTTAACATTTATTCGAAACAATCTCCTGTATTACAAAATGCATTTCATAGTGTATCTATCATTACTTAAAATTTTGCATTTAGTTTTACCATGATGAAATCGGGTACGAGAGGGCGCTATATGACATCGTCAGCATGAGGGAAGACAGAAAAAAGGCTCTAATAGTTATTTAATAAAAAACTAGTTAGGTAATAAATTAATCTGATAGTTAGTTAATAAAAAAATATGTTTGTAAAATAGCGTTTTTTCGGCTAAGGTACCTATATAAATAAACTCTAAAAGAAATATTAAATCTGAATACTCAAGTAAAAAAATAAAGCCAAAAACGCGACACGAAAAGAGGATTTGCAACACACGCTTCTTTCATGTTGTTCTGACCACCATAATGCACTGCTTAAACTTAGTAGTGGAAGTTCAATGTAATTCACTCTAATAGTTAGTTATAAAAAAAACGTGTGTATATGTTTGTAGACTATAAAATTTGATCCAAATCTTTAGAAGTCTTTCTGGGATACGATATATATATATATATTGTTATGTTATATTTCATTAGTCTTTTCATTCATACTCTCACAATGATTTCCGCTTAAAAACTTTACTTACTATGTGATGATGAGGTCGTGTAAGCGTTACCATGGAAAGGGGATGCAGTAGCTTCTGATGGTAAAGGCCCCTGAGCACCCGAGGGCAGAAGTCTGACTACTAGCTCATATGAAGATAACACTCAAACATTCGCTTGCACAACCCCTTTTTATAGGATATATATATATATATATATATATGTATGTGAGTGTGTGTGTGTGTGTGTGTGTGTGTATATAAGTAACCAATCTAAAGTAAGAAATAGTTTGAAAACGAAACTAAAATGAAAATAAAACAAAACAGTTTCGAAATCGCAAATAAAAATTATTTCCTGTTCAAACTACACCCTAAAAAGGAACAGGAAAAAACTTCATAGTATTTAGAGAGCGCAAATGCAGCTACTTCTAAAACACAGATGAATTGATAAAAAATTGTATTAAAAACAAGTTAATAGGAAAATCAAATAAACCAAATAAAAATTAAACCAAATAAAAAAGAATGCGGCCTGAAGACTTTTTCAAGGGTCACCCTCAGGCAGGGATTCAAAAAAAGGGATATTTTCTGGATAAGTCTAATAAGGATAAGTCTAAGTCTAGGGATAAGGATAAGTCTAATAAGGATAAGTCTAATAATGTTTCCTCGTGACCCGAAAATTTCCTGAAATTAGTTTTTTGGCGTTTGGGAGATATATTTTCATTTTAATAAATAAATAAAACTATGCAAGAAGTTAATAACGAATTTATCATAGCGCATGGTCCGTTGCGCGCTCTAACAAGGGGCATTGTGGATAGCTTTGTGTCAGGAGCATTCACGGAGAAAAAATTACTGACACAATCGTTTTGTTTAAAAAATCTTAAAAATACAAAAAAAAAAAATTAAATTTGTGGAAACGGGAAGTGCAAGACATGTCCATTAGCAGATAAGGAACAGATCAATAATGAAAACTCAAAATTCCAAATATTCTGTAAAAACAAAAACTTGATTTATCTTTTAAATTGTTCAGAATGTAATTTAAAATATATTGGCCAAACTAGCACCGAGCTCAAGTTAAGAATTAACAATCACAGATCCGATATTAAAAACTTCATAAAAAATAGGACTACTGACTTTGAACTGGAGCATTTTCAAAACCATAACTTTAATAATATAAATATCTACACTCTAGAAGACAATGTTAACGAATTAAGCAAAAGATTAGATCTGGAAAACGTTCATATTTTCAACCTGAAAACTTTATTTCCTTATGGTCTCAATAGTAAATTAAATGGGGAAGGTTATGTAGATTTAAGCAATAATTGCATTTATTATAAATTTAACATATTTAAAAAATTTCTAAATAAGGATAACTATTCTAAAAGATTTAAAAGAGGTAAAGGAAAAGGGGGCAATTTTCAAATTATATTTGAGGAATTTCAAAATTACTGTAATCTTTAACACAATAGTGAAAACATTCATAAAATTAGGAATTACATTTTTGGTCTTAGAAATAATAAAATTAAATGGCTATTAAATAATAAATTAGGGGGTTTAGAGTTTAAAAATTCGTGCACAAAATGTATTATTCTAGATATAATTAAATGTAAGCTTAACATTGGAAAAAACTATTTACTTTTTAATAATAAAAATAATGTTTACAAAGAGTTCTGTGTGATTAAATTCTTGGATATTTACTTCGAATATCTAAAATTACCCAAAATTATACATAATAATAATTTTTTTTCCTCTATCAGATAAAACAACTGTTTCAATAGCGTTTAGTTACACTTGAACTTTAAAGAAAAAATTTGTAATTATAATTACTATAGCAAAAATTTAGATAAAATAAATATAACAGATTGTTACTGTAACAAAGAAAACTATAAAGATTTTATAGATGCAGATAAAGGTAACAGGTAATTATTATTACAGGTAATTTAAAAATTATTGAATCCAACTCTTTAAGAGATTTAATGGGAAGCGGAAAAAATTTTAGATTAAACCATAACAAAATTTTGATTTCTATTGGTAATGATTTGGATGTTTTTATTGCTAAATTATCTAGAAAATACCATTGGCCTGCGGAAGGTTTCGGAGAATGGAAAGTGAGAATTTTAAAGGAAATAAAAATAAAAATGAATATTGATTTTGACAGATCTAAAGAACGTGGGATTTATTTTAGTAAAACATTGAAAAACGAAATAAAAAATGTAAAAGAAAAATTTATTATTACAGTAATAGATAAATCAGTAAATAATTTCTGTTTAATTTGTAAATATTATTATAAAGAACTTTTAATTAATGAATATAACTCTAACGCAACTTATATGTTAAAGAACACCTGGAAAAAGGAATTAGATAAAAGAATGCTAGTTTTCGCAAAAAAAAAAAAAAAAAAAAAAAAAACAAAAAAAAACCCTCAAAATTAAGACTTGTTTTCTAAACTATCCTTATTTATTCCCAACAGTTAAATTTCATAAAAATCCATTAAAATTAAAATTCGTGACCTGTAGCACTGGCAGTTATAATTACTATAAGGGTAAACATTTCTTTAAATACATAAAAATAATCCTGGACAAAATAAAAGATGAAGACAATTTTATTATTTCTAGTAACAAAGAAGTACTGGATTTTCTTAAAGATAACAACATTAATAAACTTAATACTTTTGATTTCGAAAATTTATACACTAATCTACCTCATGAAAAATTAATAAAGGTCTGCACTTTTATATATGACGAATATTTAAATAAAAATGTCATTCCTAAAAATAACTGACTTGAGTTAAGTAATTTTAATATTGCTGAAAATTACGTTTTTAATGGTATTAATTTTTATAAACAAGTTAAGGGAATTCCAATGGGAACAGCTTTCTCAAGTGCTGTAGCTAATATTTTCCTACATTACTATGAGAAAAAAATAATTAAATATAATTTAATAAACGGGTGGAGGTATATTGATGACTTACTTTTGATTAACTTCGACAATACTAATATTGTTACTAATTGCTATCCAAAAGTTTTAATTCTAACAGAAACAAATAAAAAACAACGTGTGGCTATCTTTCTGGATTTAAAAATCCAAATTGCTAATGATAAAACAATAGTTGCTATATACGATTAAAGGGATGAATTCAACTTTAAAATAACAGAACTATGTAACTACCATTCCAATCAAAACTCTAAATTTTCAAAAATCTAATTTTTTTACAAGTTAACAGGATCAAAAGGGTTTGCAATAATAAAAAGTCCTATATTAAATCCTCAAATAATCTCATTAAAAATGAATTTCCTAGAAATTACTGTAATGTCAATGTTTTAACTAAACAAGGTATAGTTTGTGATTAATGCTTGGGCTAAAAAAAAAATAAATAGAACTTTCCTTGCATATTAGATCACTCAATAGATGACGCTGGGAGCCTACAATTTTTAACCTAAATTACCGTTAGCTTTGTGTTTTTAAAAGGCGGGAATCACAATCGATAGCTTAAAATTTCCTTGACTGCTGCTGGTATTTTCTTACCTTTTTGTTTTTCTTTAATGATTTAAGTGTTATTTTATGGTATTTTTCTTTTTATTGTTATTTTTATTATTGTATTTTTACTTATTAGTGGTTATTTTCTTCTAATTTGTTTTGTATTTTCCTTTTTGTTAAAATGGTATATGGTAAATGGTCTCTTGGGCATAATTTCAGGTAATTTTCGGATCACGAGGAAACATTATTGGACTTTTTTGTCTACATTTCCTTCACAGAAAAGATCCCTTTTCTTGAATCCCTGCCTAAGGGTGACCCTTGAAAAATTCTTCAGGCTGGATTCTTTCTTATTTGGTTTATTTGATTTTCCTATTAACTTGTTTTTAATACTTTTGTGTATATATATATATATATAAGCATAAATGAAGAAACAGAGACTGCAGAATAGTTGCAGAAAATTGATTTTGAGCTGAATTTTTTTCGATTAAGTCATGACAAACCTGCTTTATCTTTTTCCTTATATTGTTCTTTATGTTAATATATGCTGTAAATAAATGTCTTATGTTTTTTTAAACACGTCAGAAATATTCTTGTGTCTAAACCGAATCAAAAGCCATTATTTGAATTAAATTGAAGAGAGAAAATATCAAGAGTGATACAATTATTTACAATATTTAAATAAATTTAAAATTACGAAATACTTACTTTGTAGTATAAAAATCTGTTTAATTAATCGAATCTAAATACAAGAAATCATTTCAATGATTAAAATAATGCTTCATGAGCCGATCATTTAAATATGCGGATCATTTTCGAATATTTTTTTTATTTTTTCATAATTGAAATATACAAAGAGAAAGTATTGTAATTTTGAAAAAAATAAATAAATAAATAAACTCGAGATTCTGATGAATTTCAACTTTTTTGACCTTCCTGAATCCATTTTTGGAATTAGGTCTATCTATTTGAAAACATGATACACGATAATTTAAAAATGTAAAAAACTTATATGAAAGCAGTTTAGTGCAGAGTTTTAATTGTACTATTGTGGAGATAGCATACCCAAAGACAGAACCCACGACGTTAACGTCATAAGCCAGTTAACAGCTTCTGGACTAGACTGATCACTTTTGTCTAGTGGTTATGCTACGCGGCTACGGACCCTAACGTAGCAGGTTCGGCCCTTGGCAATTCAATCTCCACATTGGTGACCTTGACCACGCAATCTTCGTACAGCTGTCGGGCGCCATCTACCCGCAACAAAAAGAAACCAACGCAAGTCGACAAACTCACTTGATGCAGCAAAAAGTCGTCCGACTCTCTTGAAGCAACAGCCAACATCAGCACTTAACAGCAACAACTCACACACGCTCACATTAACGCTTGGCGCTATAAAATCGTTCGTCTCTCCGCCATCTCACTGGTGGGGAGTATTGTGGTGGTAGCTTAATAAGCCAGTTAACAGTCACCGGACCGGAGTGATCACTTTTATAAAGTGGTTATGTTACGCGACTATAGACCCTAACGTCAGAGGTTCTGTCCTCGGGTATACAATCTCCACACCACATTTAAAATGTAGATTCTTATTAAATTTTCCACTAAATCTGTCAAAGCGTTGTATCTCTTGCCTGCACTTTCACAAGCATATAAACGTGATAGTTCAAAAACGCAGTAACTTTGATGAATGAAATCTGGTATGTGTTCTTATGATTTCAGTAGTAGTTCTGCACAAATATTGATTTCAATCTTTCCAATAAGTGAATCCAAAATAATATTCGATTTTCTTGTATGTATTAACTATAAAATAACGATTAATATAAAAAGAACTGGCTAAGATTGTACGATAGACTCAATAAAAGCGTCAGGTTCAGTATAGTCCGGAACTATTGTTCCCTAATAACATTCATTTAATTTATAGGTATCGGTTTCTGCAATGACGCATTCGATTCTCATTTGAGAAAATAAAATTCTGAATACTCGTAGCATTCACAGTCCTCCCCCAATGACCCTAATTTTATGCGGTATAAGAGAGTTAAACATTTATTAGTGTATGCCAGAAGATCCTGTAGAGGCTATTTTGATGGCTCAGATATGCTTTTTCACCGTTCTAGTTATATAAAGGTTCTGTTTATATAAGATTCAAAGATAATATATACCTAAGTTTTGATAACAGCTAAGTTAAAAGTTTAAAGAACCAATATGCATTATATTTCATATTTTTTCTTTAAACTTTTAACTCAGGAGGATGTACTTTCGTCGACGTTTCAAAATGCGATGCGTTTCGCATTTAGCTTCGTCGTACGCTGAAGGCATCAAGTTTTATTTTGAAATAGGATCTCTTCTTTTTGACTTGTTCGCTCCAATATTTAGCATTGCCAAGAAATTTGTGCAAACATAGGAAAATAAAATGAACTCATTGAACGTTACTTTTCTTATTTGTTATGTCTACTTTAGAATAAATTATTATTATTATTATTATTATTATTATTATTTGCTTTTTAGTTACTTTTTGAGTTATTTGTTACTTTTGCGTTCACAAAGGCTTTCACGAAGAGATTGACCGACAATGAACCCATTGTCCAGTCTGTTCAAAATAATTTTTTTATTACTAGTATTAAGAAAGCATGTCAAATTTCATCTATCAATTCCATTGACTCAATAATTTTGTCCTCATGTAAATGAACAGACATACATGCATATTTTCCGAAAACAAACTTCACCCATAAAAAGACCCACTAATTTTCTACAATTTTGTCAGAAAAATCTACACATATTTTTCAATCTTCTAGATCCTTGCATTTTTCATTTAAAGTATTCACGCGCATTTGTGTGCAGAGATTGACCGATAATGAAGGCTATCAGTCAGTGAATGCTGTTTAAAATATGATACAGGTTTATAATTCAAGTAATAAACTCAAATCTCAAATTCCATTGGTCTGTTTCTCGGAATTTTTTAGCTATGATGCTTCCTTGTAAATGGAGAAATACACATGCAAATTTGCCACATACGGATTTCGTTCGCATGTTGATGTACGAAGGAGAGTCAAAAAATAAGGGACATTTGAGAAAAGGTGCATAACTGAAATATTCATTATTTTTCTACATAACCACTCTGGACTTCAAAAGCACTTTTTTCAACGTTTCACGGGTTTTTTTTTATTCTGTTGAAAAAGAAAGATTCGGTTGAATCTCTAATCAGTTTTTCACCGCATCAACGAATTCTATATCAGTTGCAAATATTCGTAAATTTACAATTTTGATGTAACGACTATGTACAAAAAAGTTCATCATTTTATTCCCTTATGTATTTTAGCTATCGTGTTTACTTGAATACAAAGAGATAAAAAAAAATATTTTTAAATTATTTAGAATGTGGTAGTTCTATTAAAATTTTGAAAACCAATATTTTTTAACTTGTACAATAATATCTCTTTGTATGCATTGCTTAAACTATAACGTATTATTTCAACTTTCCACATCATACAAACAGCTATCTATTAATTTATAGAATGCTAATTAAATTTTTTCCTCCAAAAAAAGATATTTAAAAGCACTAAGTTGCTAAATTTACATCCATAAAACGTGACGATGGGAGCATTAGTCATAACATTTTCGAAGAGACAGTAACTGATAATGAAGCACATTCTGCGGATAATAATTCTTACACCTGTATTTGCCTAAGTGACAGCACCGACGGAAAATTTGCAATAATATACGTTGATATATCAGTTTTCTGTAGATGGAGCGAAAACAAATAAAAGTGAGCTCACAGAGATAGTAGATTCGGACTTTAGTTATTAAAGCTTACAGCTCCAAAGCCACTGGACAAACAGTTGAAACTAACAGCAGGATGAGAATACGGTCAGAAATTTTAGTGTGCCTCTTTTGGACGTTATCAGGTAATGATTTTATTCTGCTCTTTTTGACAAATATACTGTGGATATTCCTTGCATTTTTAAATTTTATAATTTTAAGTTGATATCGAATGGTATTACATGTAAATTATGGATTTTATCTGTTCACGAATTTTTTTTTCGGAAAAATTAAAACCTCAAAATTAGATATTATGTTGAAATCAACCAACCAAAATCATATTTTTAAAATTTTATTTAATTTTCAAACTAGGCGATTTTATCAGACTTTTTAAAGGTTTTTTTTATGGCGTTAAAAAGTAACTAGTTTAATTTTACTTTTTGACAAATATTCCCTCATTTCCGAACTATAATGATTTTGAAACACCTAAAAAATCCAAAAACTCCTGCATATGATTTAAAAACTTCATTTATTTCATTTCATTTACTCTCTTATATATACATACATATTATTGTTTATATCCCTGTATATATATATACAGGGATATAAAGAATAATTCCTGCTAGACATATATTAAACGTAGATATTTTTTCATAGCATTAAACAATGTTTCAATAGATTGGTCATATTCTCATATTAATAAAAATTTAAAATTTTAGAAAGAGTCAGTGTTTTTCAAAGGGCTTTTAAGTTTGAATTTATTTTTACTATAAATATAAAATATGTTTACAGGTATTTTTTCCCCATTATATAAACTGAAATGTGCTCATTAAAGCATTACAGAGGTGTGTGTAAAGGGCTTGATTTATAAGTCAGTTATCATAAAGAGTCTTTCTACAGACAAAATATAAATTAATAGTTACCACAGAAAACAAAACTTTAAATTGATAAATCAGTATAAATATCGGATAACAGAATTACATAGTAGAAATGAATAACAATGACTAACATAAAGCCTGATCCTAACATTTAGAACTTTTAAAGTTCATTCATAACGGTAGCAGTTTTAAAGCTAAAAGCTTGAAAAATTTAGCATTATTGCGAAGCTAATTTTTTGGAGGAGGAACTACGGAGCTGTAGAAATAATCTTTGAGCGATAACACTTTGGAAAATATGGAAACAAAAGCTAAAATCTTTCTTAAGTTTTAATTCAATTATGTTTTAATTAACTTTTGAATTTTGCAAAGTAGACAGTATATTTTCTCTTATTTTGAAAAGCTATGTTTTAAATATCATTAAAATCGTAAAACTCAATAGTTTTATAAGACAAACAAATAAACATACAAATACTCATCGCTTTCTATATATTAGTTGATATACACCCTACACTGCACGGAATTAAAAGTCATTTCATTCAAAATATTTTTATATAAAAATTTCTTTGTTTAGAATATTATAGCATACAAAAACCTTTCAAAGTTTAAAATATTTTTTATTAAACGTAGAATGAAACCAGACAATTTTTTAAAGTTTCGGATAGCTAATTGAATGTATAATTTGTTGATATTTGTACTATATTTGCTATATTTGTTCACAAAACTTGACGTTTGAATTAAATTTGTTTTTCAGTATGACTAAATCACTACTTTAAAACCAACGAACAAAAGTATTGAGAAAAGAAGTGTTAAAACAAAGTATTTTAAAACCAACCGGTATGGTCTCCCAAAACATTCCTAGATATTCTCTAATAAACTTGTAATGCCAGAGAACGCCTTACATAGCATTAAAGTACAATAGTTACAAAATATTAACTTTTGGCATGAGTTAAGCATTTTTACTGAATCTATCACTTCAAGTGTTTGGTGATTAATTTCTGGCATACTGTTAATAATATGCAAAAATGGAATTTATTCTTTAGACACATTTTTATCAAACGATTGACACAAAACTATATTTGTAGTCACAAAATCCCGTAACAAATTTTATATATTTAAATCATCATTTTTTAAATATATTTAAATTATCAGTGCATCTTTAAACAATCGCGTTTACTTGTTTCTGAAAGTACAGACAGTCAGTCAACCCATTGTTGATTTTGGCTCACACTTTTACAGGTGTCTACACTATAGATGTTAAATCTGAGAACGAAATTTATCTCCACAGTTCTCTCAGCTTTGCAGTTATCGTGATAACTTATATTCGAACAGCTTCTGAACAGATTTTACTCAAAATGTCATAGAAATTTGCAAATTTGATATAAAACCCGTATACCAAACTTCAACCATCTTGCTCAAAGCGTTTTTGCGTTATATTTATCACATACAAACGGTCATTTGTCTTCCTGGTTTCGAAAAATGTGTTTTTCGAAACCAGGAAGTCTAAAATGTGTAGATGCGTCAAAATATAGAATTCGAATTTTTTTGAAAATTGCTATACTTTCTTTATACTATGTATATGGGGAAGTAAAAATAGCGGTAGTGTAATTTAAAGCTTAAAAAATAAAATGTTTTGGTTGATAAATTATCTTTCAGTGTTTTCAAAAATTAACAATATTCTTCCTCTAATCTTATATTACGAGTATACACAATTTTTTCAAATTAGTCTCAGTTGTTTAGGAGAAGATTGTGAAATTCACATGCAAACATAGCCACAATAACTTTTATTAATATTAATCCATATATATACACATAGACGAAAAAGAAAGATTATTACGATTCTGAAAACATTCTACTAAAATATTTATTTTGTGGAGACAACTTGGGAGCAGTTTCAAAAGAATTAAGTCTCAAATATTGGATTTTATTTCATTTTGTGGAGGACTGAATTTCGAATATTGGCTTGTCCTATTGAGCTGTTATACTTAAAAAAAAAAAAAACTTTTCAACTCTTTCATGCAAAGTTCCAACCCAGTTAAAAATTATTGCCTATTCAGAAAGATTGTGCCTACAAATCTTTCTGAATCATCAGTGATAAAAAAAAATACTAAACATTTTTATTTATAAATTGCATTAATTTAGAGATTTTAGCAAGGAACAGAACTCAAAAATGATCACAGAAAATAACCAACTGAAAAATTACAATCCGATTATAATGAGTAAAGTATTAGAAAAATACTTAGAATGCATAGACATAAATACCAGTTCATGTCTATCTAAGTTGTGACATTATTTAACCTATTGTTCTAACCGTAAAAAAAAATCTTTATTTGGATAGCTTATCAGCACCTACATAAATGCATATCTCGATGCACGTGTTTTACTTTTGTAACTTTCTAGAAACTGATATTTTGAATCATAATATGAAATGAATGTTTAAAAAAATATCTAGGAACTGTAGTTTAAACAGATATGTATTTATATGTGCCCCATATTATAGGAATATATGTGGTTATTATATGTGAATTCAATTGAAGCCCATTTATATTTTTGTTAATTCTTCTAAAATAAATTTAGATTATTTTCTTATAAGTTTTAATATATAAAAATTTAAAAAAGATTATAAAAGAAACAAAACAATTTTAAATATATCTCTAGTCTATTATTATTAAACATAATAAATTAGTTATAAAATCAAAATAGGAAATAAAATACAAATATTTTTCAAACTTTCTTCCAATTATTTGTTTATAACTCTATAAAAAGATAATTATAATTTTATAACTGTTTTTTTATTATACTATTCACAAAATCAGCTTATTTGAACAATCAAATGATTTAATCCGTATTCATTTCTTTCGATCAAAAACAAACTACCTATTAAAGCAGAATATCAAATAGTTAAATGAAATAAATTCTGAGAGAAAAAATAAATTTCTATTAAACGTTTAATTTTTCATTTGGAATGAAGGAATTATTTTCGATTGCAGGAGTGTGCGCAACCAAAGGTTTCAAAAACGTGACTGTCGAATGCGTTTTCAGAGAATATGATAAATGCTACTTGGCCATCTCTTCCTTGGGCGCCGACTTCACAGCCAGATACGATGAAACAGAAACGCAAATAAATGCTACTTGTAGGTAAGCTTCTAATAAATAATAAAATGAATTGCTCATACGCGCTTTAACAAAGAAATAAAGAGCTACTGCCATTGGAAAGATTTAGATGTTTAGCGGCCCTAGGCAAAGCCCATCAGGAAACTCCTGTTTTAATTAGAGGTCTGGTCATTTTCACATTTCCTTGCATTTGTAAATTAATCAACAAATTAATTTTTTATTTTAGCCACCTTGAGAAAATGAGAGTATTTATTTAATTAGTTTTAAGTCATTAATTTCAAAATAAAGCAATAAAGTTCTTGGGAAAAATCTAAAAAATAACATGGTAATAAAGAAATAATGATCAATAATTATTAATTAATTATTTCCTTATTAGCAAATATAAATATTTAATTGTAAAATATTACCGACAAATATTAACATTAATAAAAAGCAATAATAAAAATTATTTTTATAAAATGTATCAAATAAAAAATTAAATAATTTTGTTAGATATTCATATTTTAAAACATTTTTAAAATGCAGCTACTTATACATTATTCACTTAATAAAAACTTAAATAATTCAATATAATAATTAATAATACAGTAATTTATTTCTATGATAACTAGATTAAAAGCATTTTTTATCTGATCGACCTTCTTTCAGCTCAGTGGCCCTAGGCAGGCTCAAGTTTGTCTAATCACAAATCCGTCACTGTCATACCTAAACGGATTTCTGTGTTTTAAGTAAGCAGCAGACAATTCATTCAATATTAAACACAAATGTCACAATCATTTTTCAAGAAATTATCTTCGCCGAGTTATTTATATTTACCCTCTTAAAAACCTTTTTGCAAAAATCTTTTGTAGTATTAATCATCAAAATACTTTTCTTCTGCTCTTGTGAATTTGAGAATATTGTATATCGTTGTTAAATCTTCAATAGTTTATGCATATAAATATTTTTATTACATTGTGGTTTTAGATTGCAATAAAAATTTTATTTAACTTGATTTGGAATAAAGATAGCGTTTACTTTTACTTTGCATTATGCCGCGCTAATCGTAAAAAAATGTTTGGAAAGATTGTCGGTGCATACTTCTTACATAAAAAAACTTTA
This sequence comes from Argiope aurantia, assembly GCA_026543865.1. Taxonomy (NCBI): domain Eukaryota; kingdom Metazoa; phylum Arthropoda; class Arachnida; order Araneae; family Araneidae; genus Argiope; species Argiope aurantia. The sequence goes on from JAPMOR010092908.1 coordinate 41,264, forward strand.
ATTTTGTTTCTTCTTTAGAAATAAAATATGGCGCTCAAAATAAGTAGATTTAAACCTCTTTCATTAAAGGTTTTCAGATAAAAAAGAAATTTAGCTTGATAATTAAATTAAAAATATAGCATCTGCTACCATATTTTTGTTTCAATTATATTATAATAATCGTTCATAAATTTCTCTCTTTGGTGATCTCACCCAAAGAGAATTAATTTTAAAAAACAGAACAATGGCTTATTTTTCAAACAGGAAGTAAATGAAAGACAAATGGAAAATAAAGAAAGATTATCTTTAAAACTAATAATACGTATTTTCTCACTTTTTATTGAGTACTAAGCCCTCCATTTATTTCAAGCCACGTAGAATGTAAACGCGGCCGCGGTCCAGTTAATCATAGAAGCAGTTTTTTTTTTAATGTGTGTAATATAAGGATAGTGATTTCATATTTTTTTAAAAAAAGCTCTAGGTTTCTCAGATTTTGCTTTGGACATCAACTAAGCCTATGATTGCCAGTTGCATTGCTGCAAATCAAAATGGTGAATCGTACCCATTTTGAAATCTTCACTGTGGTACACTTATAAACAACAACATGAAATATACCCAAGAATAATTACTGGACGAACTGTTAACGAACAGAACGAATACTGCATGTGCTGTTTGGTAATAAGCAGGAACAGCGGCAACAACTGAGGTCCGTTACACACTGTCGAAACAATGGCCAACGAGCAGGACGCTTCTCTTTTCCGTTCACAACTTGTATTTGCACACGTCATGTAGGAGGATCTTAGCAGACGTCCGCTTCCAATGCCTTGGCAACTTTACAAATGCAATGACTTGCCTTTCTCATTTGATTATGATAAAAAGGAAACTAGGTGGATAGTACGGAAGCCGGAATTTGCAAACCGGTTACTCGGGAGTATACTGTATAGATTAAAGATTTTTTCCATCTTTTCAACACGGTTGTATAAAATTCCCACAAACATAAATTTCCCAATGGTCCTCCACGATGGTAGTCCTTATAACAGTTGATTAATTACAGAAGCTCTTTGAGGTTCAAAGTAGATGAGTTAGCAGTATTATTATTGGTCTTATATTAGTAATATATTATAATTATTATGATTATTATTAATATTATTATTATTAGTTTCACTGTAATCCAATATGAGATGTTCCATAAAACAACAAGAGCAAACAAAAGTCCTGAATAAAAAGGCACAGAAAGGGAAAAAAATAACCTTTTAATTTAATTAATTTGAATTTTACAGTTTTTTCAGCTCATAATTTCTGTTTGCCAGGAATTTAAAGTATATTCCAAGATTTAAAGATTTCAAGATTTCATGATTCAAGATTAATGAGATTAATTTCAAGATCAAAGATTCAAGTATTCAAGATTTCAAGAAATAATGCACAGATTTAAATTTTATCCATGTATAAAGTAGCTTATTATGCTATCTTGTTAGTGACTATTAAAGCTTATAAATGTCTCCTTTCTTTTACAGGACAGAGATGCAGACACGAGAATGCATTGCAAACATTCCCCATACTTGTAATACATTCTCTGGATGGAATCCTAACAGAATCATCGACACAGTCCACAGTCTGTGTACTAGAAACAAAACTGAGCACAAAAGTAAGAAATTGAACGCTTCTTTAAAACAAAGTATTTTTTAATGAAATTCTTAAGTTGAAATGTGAAATGTAATGTGAAATATAATATAGAAATTTTTATTTTCTATATTATAGGTGCAAATAAGAGAAATTTTAAATAAATAGAGCTCACTCAATGATGATGAAGTGAGCTTTGAGACTTGATTAAAAACAAAATAGATAATAAGTTTATTTTTTATTTTTGAAGTATGATATTATCATACAGGAATTTTCCAATCTGGAATTTTAAGGCATGATCGAACCTAAGTACAAATTATCATTCCATGCATTCGATCGAGACTTAGATCTCATTTTCAAAATTTCAATTACTATAGTTGCAGCCAGTGTATGTTATCACTAAGTCTTTAATGGAAATCTTGAATCAATATTGGCTTTTGCTACTTTGAGCAGCACATCAAATTTCTGTAAAATTTCATTGAGTAAGCCCCTTAAATTAATTGATTTTTCATTATTCTTTATCTGTCATTTTCTGTACCATTATGACGGGAAAAGATTAGCAGGAAACCGATGAATTAAAAAAAACACTTTAAAATTATGTTCCTTTAATTCATGAGTTTTGATCATATCAAATGCCTCATTAAAATTCTCTACTTTATCACCTACAATTGTTCTCATCTAGATGCTGTCAATTAGCCATTAAAGTTTATAGCCAGACGTTTTCAAGTCATTTATATTTCAAGGCTTATTTATTACACAGTTCTTGGAGTTCGTACGTTATAACCATGGGTACAATAGTAAATTATTCCTTTAAAGAATTAATTGACTATTGTGCTCTTGGTTACATCGTACAAATTCCGTGTAAGGAACAATAAATGACTTTATTCTTATTATTAAAGGAATAATTAACTATTATGCTCATGAGTACATCATATAAATTCTGTATAAGAAGGAATAAATAAGTTTATTCCTATTATAATAACAAGAATAAGCTTATTTCTTCTCTCTTATATTGTTCTTAGAATTTGTGAGATGTAATCATGAGCAAAATAATCAATTATTTCTTTAATAGTGCGAATAGACTTATTTATTCTTTCTCATACAGTTCTTGGAATTTGTATTTTGTAACCATGAGCACAATATTCAATTATTCCTTTAATATTAGGAATAGGCTTATTTATTCTTTCTTTTATGGAATTTATATGATGTACCCATAAGCGTAATAGTTAATTATTCTTTTAATAATAAGAATAAGGCTATTTATTGTTTCTTAGAACGGAACTTGTACGATGTAACCATGAACAGAATAGTTAATTATTGCTTCAATATAAGGAATAGGCTTATTTATGCTTTCTTATATTGTTCTTGGAATTTGTATGTTGTAACAGTTAGCATAATAGTCATTATTTTTTTTTTTAATAATAAGAATATGTTTATGTATTCTTTCTTACACAGTTTCTGGAATTTGTACGTTGTAACCATGAGCAAAATAATTTATTATTTCTTTAATAATAGGAATGGGCTTATTTATTGCTTCTTATTCAGTTCTTGGAATTTTTACTTTGTAACCATGAGCAGAATAGTTAATTATTGCTTCAATATAAGGAATATGCTTATTTATGCTTTCTTATATTGTTCTTGGAACTTGTACGTTGTAACCGAGATCATAAAAGTCATTATTTCTTTTAATAATGGGAATAAGTTTATTTATGCTTTCCTACATATTTGCTGGAATTTGCACATTGTAACCATGAGAAAAATAGTTAATTATTTATGAAACAGGTTCTCAAATGATATTTACTAAAATCGTTAATAATAGGGACAATAAAATTTAATGGCATAATTGAACGAAAAAAATATCTCTGTCTTGAAAATGAAATTCTTTTCTCAAATTATTTGTAAATTATAGCCAAAATATTATAGTAATAATATTTTAAAGTAAATACTATACTATATATATTTTTTTATTGGTTTCATAATTTTTTTTTATTTTACATTTAGAGTAAAACTGATTTCTTGAATTATTTGGTTGTATGGCATTTTGGTTTTAACTGTACTTATTTTGGTTTTAACTGTTTATTTTTCAGATTTCTTGAATTCTAGCATTTGTTACAATCAAAACTTGAGCAGACGGCAAAACTGTGTAAATAAATACAGTTACGGCTCCAAAACTGATGTAAAATCTCTTTGTTGGTGAGAAGTTGAATTTTTCTCTTGAAATTTGATTTTATGTGACTCCCGTTTATTTTAGATATGCGAGAAATTCAATAATTAAATTATAAATGCTATATAAGATCATAAAAAAATAACTAATTAGATGCAGAATATTTTATTACTCGCGGTTATGGTTTTTATGTTAAGTAAGGAGCACTTGATTAAATTTTTATGTATAAATATTTCCTTACCTAAAGGATCATCAAAATTTATTTTTCCTTTGCAAACGTGATTCATTTTTGGTTGAAAATAGATATTTCTTTTCTTTTTTTAATTTCTATTTTATAACTTCTTTTGTGGTGGAATGAAGATCATTATGATCCGTGTAGTAGATTCAAGAGGATCCATGTTTTCGAAAACATTTCTTTATTGACAACATTTCACACACAACAAATACAAAACATGAAAGACAAGACAAGACATTAACGCGCACACCTTAACAGAACAGTATTGCATCTCCTTATGATTACAATCGCAATGCACCATGGGATGTATACCTAATCAGGCATCGCCATCTATTATCCAAAAGTGAAGATAAAATAATGCAATTGCTACACTTTTATATATCTCTAGCTTGCACCAAAGGCTTAAACTCTAGATTTTATACGAATAGTAATGGATAACTATAATCCAGAATCAGATAATGTAATATCGAAAGAAAAGTCAAAACAATTTTTTGGTTATCCATTTTCATAACATTATGAAAAAGAGAAATCTAAAACCAAATGAAATATAAATAAAGAACATTTTATTATAATATTTTATTTTTGAAAAATTTTGAAATATTTAATTCAAATATTTAAAGTGAAAATATTTAGAAATTGAAAAATGACTCACTGTATGATTACGCAATATTCGATGGTGGTATATCTGTTTTCAGACGCCCCCTAGTGTCAGACCTCCTATTTTGATAAATCCTTTCCGAATGTTGCTTTTTCTTTGTGTCTCCTTTTAACTCGTTATGCTTTCTTTGGAACAAGCAGATACAGAAATAATCACCAATTGCAGGGATAGGCTCATATTGGCCTATTATTACTTCGGACAATGAATGCTTCATTTCCCTAATGCCCCATCTAAATGGTTCGGCACATAGAGATATAGAAATAATTGCCATTTGCAAAGAAACTCAGAGAGCGGAATATTGTTATTTTGAACAACGATTTATTTACAGTTTTTATGGAAAGCCTTCAGGACATTGAATACCTTCATAATTAAAATGCCATTTTTTGCTTTTTGTTGTTGCTGTTTTTGAAGCAAACTTTAACACAGCCAGTCTTCAGAGCATTGAATATCTTAATAATTAAGTTGCCAACTTTTTGCTTATTTTTTTTGTTGTTATTGAAGCAAACTTAAACACAGCCAGTTTCGATACATCTTCAAAACACTGAATACTTTCATAATTAAATTGCCAATTTTTTTTTTTGGGGGGGGGCAGGGTGTTGTTTTTGAAGCAAACTAAAACGCAACCAGTCTGGATGCATCTTAATTATTGTCGTTAACTTTGACATCTACAGTGGTAGCACAACTTGCCTTACAAATTAGTTAATATTCGAAATTTATAAATTAATTAAATATTTGAAAAAGACCAAAACATAGACACGGAGCACGATACCTCAAAAATTTAGTAACCAAGAATAAAATTTGGTTCCTGAGTCATAATATTCCTTTTAGTTCTAATTTCAGTCAGTAAAGTATTTTCTTAGTTTAGTTAAATTCATCTCGACAAGCTGGGAGGCAAAGGTAGATTCCTTTTAATATAAGTTACTATTTTCAAATTCCTTTCAATACTTAGACAAAGACTAGTGGGAATAGTCGACCCGAGACCCGCCATGTGCACTTAAACAATTTCAAACTATAGAACTGAAAGAAAAGTTTTTATTAATGTTTTATTTAACTTTTTCTTAACTGGTAATATAAATTAGTGATGTTCGTAACAGTCAAAATTAGATCTTGAAAATCACTTTTTCACCCATAATTTCTAAGATATTGAAGTTATTGAAAACTTTTAAATACAAAAGATTTTCGTCTTACTGAGACGCTAATTCGGCTAACTGGAGTTATTTTTCTATTTTCAAAATTAAAGAAGTTATAGCGAAATGAAAATTCCAACCTAGCCCTCTTTAAGCTAAACACTTACTTACACAGCCGAGGCTTTTGCATTTTTGTTGTTTCTTATGGCACTTGTCATATACCAGCCTGCTGACAAGCCAGCGATTTTAAGCCGATATTTTTAGCATATCTTGTTTCAGTAGCGCCATCTAGGGGCAAGAATGCGCCTTAGTAACTTATGCGCTACATGCCTTTTTACGGGGCGGATTCCATTCATACAATCACTCATTCACAGATTGTAATTTAGACCTGAATCAGTGAACAATAAACACTGAATCAATACCCCCAGAGGTAATGCTACGACAAATTTATACGTGCCCCAGCCACCTTATACATGGTGAGTCTTCAGCCCACGGGTTTCGAACTCACTACCCAAGGGATGGGAGCCCAAAGCCTTACCAACTAGGTTACAACCTTTTTACATTTCTAACAACATATTTCATGTAGGTTTAAATCCAAACAAAATTACTCTAGTTATCCTGTTTAAAATATAACATGAACTGAAGAAATTTTCCCGAAGTTTTGTCATGAGAACCATTGCAATAAGTAATATTTCTATAGGAATCTACACAAAAATTTAAAAAAAAAACACATACTCAACTCAAACATAATTGGTTCTACTGAATTTTTACTATAAAAATAATATTTAAAAAAAATGCTACGTGTTGCCAATCATGAAAAGGAACTGGCAAAAGTTAATTCAAAATTATTTAAACATAGTTTGATGACAACCTTGACAGCTGTCCCAGCGGCATAATGGATACCGTATTCGAAGGCTATAACAGTTTGGTGCATTAAAATAAATAAAGCTTTATACTTTAAAGCTTACTTAAAGCTTTAAAGCTTTTGATCAAATTTTAGTACCGTCAAACTGAACTGAAGATATGTGAAAGGCATGATTTATTCTCTTCACATACAATGTTAACCCTTTAACGGGCACAAGCCGTTTTCTTTCAAAATTTACATTTTACGATATAATTAGAGAAAAAAAGTTCATTTATGACCAAAAAAAAGTATTTTTTTTATTTTGTTGTTAAATTTTATTGTTTATAATAGGGGTGATAAGTTATTTACCACCGCCCAATACAAGCAATTACATTTCACTGACTTATTCAATAGAAAACATGTGAAATACAAATAAGTTCCCAAATAAAGTTAATTTATGACCAAAAAAAGTATTTTTTTTAATTTTGTTGTTGGGAATTTTGTTGTTAAATTTTATTAAATATAACATGAACTGAAGAAATTTTCCCGAAGTTTTGTCATGAGAACCATTGCAATAAGTAATATTTCTATAGCATAAAATAAGCATTTTGTAAAACTTTTTATTATTAGTTATTTCAAAATTTCAAATATATTAATGAATAAGTTAATATTAAATAAAATATATTAATGAATAAGTTAATATTAAATAAAATATATTAATGAATAAAATATAAATAATGAATATTCATTAATGAAATATATTAATGAATACAAAAATTTAAAATATATACATGAAATAAGTGATAGAAAACCAAATACGATGTAAATTACCAAATGCATTATTTTTAATTATTTTGGTGAAATAAATAAAACATGGAGAAATAAATAACATAAAACAAAGAGTTGCACAATGGATCATTACATGTTGAATATGACACTTTTGTCCGTTTCTGGTCAGTTTTGTGTTACAATGTTTGCAAGACAATGTTTCTAAGGCGGTGGTTAGATATTTACCACCGCCTTAAAAAGGGTTAAACTGAATACATAGCGTATTTGTTTATGTAAGTAAAAGAGAAAGCAAAGAGAAAAACACTGCCACCGATTTTTAATCAGATGACGGAGCTAAACTAAGAAACTTAATCAATTCACACAAAAAGATTTCATTTTTACCACTAAAACTAATATTTTTAATAAATTCTAAACCCTTTTTATTATCATTCGGTAGCTCAAACCGAGATACTCTCGAGTGCTTGAAGGAAGAACTGAGAAATACTTGTCCCAGGAACTACACGGAATTCCAGAACCACCTGATGGAAGTTTATCGGAGTCACCACTTTGCTGTCTGTGGACATTACTATCGTTTATGCAATGGTGCAGCAAGTTTCATGATCTCAGCTGGATTTCTTATGTTCTTAGTTATGTTAGTTCTCATTCAAAAGTGAGACGAAATAAATTTGAGAACAAATATGAGTGTAACCCTTCTGCTGGATAAAAAATGAATTTTTTAAAAATATTTTGAAGAGTTGTTGTGTAATTTTTATTACAGAAATTATAAACGTATATGCATCTTTAAATCTTTTTGGATGATACGTGTTTTTGAATATTTATGCTGCCAATGAAATCATTAAAACATTCTCGTAATATTCTTAATTCAATGTCTATAGTAGGTTGGCAATTTTCTTCAACTTTTTAGAGACATTTTTAAATCTTGTTTACTTCTGCTTTATTAGTTCTCTAAATGAGTCAAATACTGTCGTAGAAAAGAAATAGTAACTTCCTATACTATCTCAATATTATTATTTTTATTTTACTCTCTTTCAAAGTGGAACAAAATTCAATGTATACAAATAAAAATAAATGAAATATCCATCTTTAACTTTGCATCAAGGCTTTCTCTAGCGTCCGTATTGGCCCCTTCCTCCATTATTTTCCTTTCCTACATCTTGTTTGGCGACCAACTTGGCGAGATTGTTGGACGGACAACTAGAAAATAGCGCTGAGTTTTGTAGATATAATCTTCGAATTTTCAATGAAATCCAGTGATGGATTCGGGTATTAGACGCTCCCCTCTTTGTTTGGTAAACTGGTCAATTTAGTCACCGATTTCGATATATTCTTAACATATTCATGATTTATTCTAGCTTAAACTTTTTTATACCAATAACGTTTTGAAAATATATTTGTTTTAATTAACGTTATGACTCCAATAATATTTAATAATATTAAAATAATATTTAAGCGGGCATCACTGCATATAAATATTAAAATAACTAAATGAACATTATAAAACGGAGAGGAATCTGACAAGTTGCATTTGATAAAGTATAAATATTTTCTTAAATTTTAACATCCATAAAATTTGAATCTTTTACAAATATTTATTTGGCAATTAGAAAAAGTTAAGCATTCTAATCGACTTGCTTACAGCTTCTTCTAGGACTAGTAGCTTTTCGCGCTTGTCAAGTCCACCAAATTCGAAATCCGCACAAAAGGGATCCATTGTTTTTAAAGGTATTATTAATAAAATGATTTCTTAATTTATGAATTCAATACCATTAACATCAAAATATAAATCTCAATACCATTAATAACAGGGTTTATAGGCAGGCGGTTCTAGAGCTTTTTACTTGAATCTATTCGCCATTTCAAGGATTTCAAACTTCATCCTGGACAGATGCATTATGGGACGATCTAATGAGACCGCAAAACCTAATCACTCCTTTCAAGGGGAACATGATACACCATATTATGTAAGAGACCAGCATCCAACATTTTTCTCTCAAAAACTCCTAGGGAAACTCGCACATGTCAAGTCGCCACAAGCAGCAAACGAGCCACCATACTAAGAGCAACACAGAACTTCTCCTACACAACACTACAGACAAATATTTTATATATATATATCCTTACATTTAAAATTATCATTTAGACTATTAATAAATTAATAAATTAAAAGAAATTCTGTCAAGTCAGCTCCATGTACAATAACTTAGTAATAATACTCTTAAATAAATCTTTAATCTTGATAATTTTGCTAAGTTGGCGAACATTTTTCACGTTAGAATCAACCTTTCACCTCACAAACCCCTGAACCCGAACATGTCAAGTCGTCACAAGCAACAAACCAGCCTCCAAGCCAAGAATTATCCATACCTTCTCCTTTAACAATACTATCAAAAAATCTTTTTTTTTTCATTACTATTGTCATTTAAAATATTCATGACTATTGTCATTTAAAATATAAATAAATTAAGAAATTAAACAAAACAGATCATACCAGCTCAGTGATAATATTCTTCATTGAGTCTTTAATCCAAAAAATTTGTTTTATTTGGCGGACATATTTCTGTTGCCATTTTTCAGACCAATTTTGTCTTTCTTTTTTCCATAGAACACAGTCGAATATGATACACTCAACTGTGCTCTCTCTTGGCAACATTTCTTAACCATTTAATAGCCAAAATTATTTAAGATAATCCTAAGTGAAAATATTTTAATAAAATACCCTAAATAATCGTTCATGATTGCATTTATTTTTAACAATGGTTACGTAATACGTTTTTTTTAATTCATTATCTAAATTTGTTTAATTTGGGAGCATGGAACCTTTTCTTTCATGAAAAAATAGATTGAGAACAAGTACAAAAATATAGAAAAGCCTAATATAAATACTAAGTAAAATAAGCACTTTTTCTTTTAATATATTGTACAGAGAAAAAGTTATTTCCTTTACAATCAACGATTTGAACTCAAGTTTTGTTTTTAAAGATAGGTGATAAGTTGGGCTTATAATATTTAAAACTATTTTAATGACTTATAAAAAGTATACATAAAATAAAAGAGGATAAACATTTAATTTCCCTAAATATAATTACAATACATAAAAAATATATAATGTTTATTGTACATACTGGAAACAAAATACACAATCTAAAATTACACTTTATTTTGTACTTTATTATTTGAATTCATAAATTTGAATTTGCTATTCTAAATTAATGATTTAAGGCTTTCAAAACCAGATTCAGTAAAAATTTGGATGGTTTATAAATTATGGGATAAAATATTTTTAAACCTTGTGAAAAATATAAGTATGATAATGAAATAGTAAAGCGCCAACTGATGCAATTCAGAACAAAGATTTACATTAAAAAGCAGATGCTAGATATTCAGTTACAAATCACTGTAATGTTATATACAGAAGATATGCGTAGTACGGTGCTCTTATTTTTTCAAATAAAATCGCTAGACAATTTATTTTCTTTATTTTTTTATTCTTTTTTATTATAAATTTATTATAAATTTTTTTTATTATAAAAAAAACGAATTCATGCAGAAAAAAAAACGAATTCATACAAAAAAACGGATTCATACAAAAAAAAACTAAAAATAGTATTATGTTATTTGTTTTTATCCTGATTCTTTTAATTATATTTAATCACTTTCATTGTAAGCCAGAATGCAATGAATTTTTGAACTCGAATGCAATGACGTAATTTTTCCCAATTGGTACTAAAATAAATTCAACTTCATCGTTCTCATATGCATCTGATTAGTAAAAAGTTTTTGAGGTTGTCTTATAACCACTTTAAAAATATCAGCATTGGAGTGAATCAGCACTGCAATGCTATAAGAAGTATGAACGAACATAAATTATTAGTAAAACTTATTCCTTAGTAGGGAACACCTCAAATTCAGTTTAGTTATATTAACATCCTTTTTTGAAGCAATGCAAAGATTATTTGGGGATTAGTTTGAACCATGTCAGGTGACGAGGAAGATAACAGAGATGGCTTCTTCTTCCCAAACTCCCGGACCTTACCAGAGGGAAGGCATTTGGTTTCGAAATGGCGTACACCAGATTCATTTACCATTATTACCATTATCACCATTTACATAGTGATGTTTTATTATTTTCATTCTTTTTTCGAATCTGAAACACTCCAATTCCAGAGTTGGAACCTTATCACCCTGCCATAGGGGCCAGGAAGCATAATAAATAGGTAAGTTTTGTTTTAAACATTTTATTGCGAAATCTGTCTTAAACGCCACTGTAGGTCAATATACCGTTTGGATAAAATCCCACTTTTCATTTATTTCAACAATAAAATGAAATATGATTTTTTGATTTGTATGGAGAGAATATTTATAATGCTAATTTCTTATTTTATGTTTAAAATAAGCCCCATATAAACAAATGTACGCGATTTTTGATTATTTTCTAAGAATAAAAGGGTGCATGAAATGAACAATACAAAATAAAAATATACTGCCAGGATATTTTCGAGAGTATAACTGTGGCTATCTGAATAATTTAGATAGTGGACAATATAAAAGAGAATAGTGTAATATTAAAAGTGTAGGTAAAAGTCATAATATATAAAAATAGCTGATAAATAATACGTTTCCATTCATAATTTGCGACAAAAAGTAAAGAAAAAGTTAATCATATTCAAAGTAATCTCATATTCTGATAATGTATCACGAACAAATTTTTCATTCCAATGGCACGCTATTTTAACACGGAAACCAATGAATCCCCATACGAGGGATAGTACTCATTTTATCCCTATAAATTCCTTTCCCCGTAATACACCGCGCATTATGGCAACAGGTGCTTTCACGTACATATCTTACCAAACCTGTCTTCTTATTTCAAACAACAATTTAAAAAAATAAAGAAAGAACCTGTTAAAAGCAAAAAGGCAACAGGCAGAAATTATCTTAACCACTTCCGCAAGTAAAAAAAAAAAAAAAAAGTCAGGTTGAAAACTGACAGAGTAAAAATTGCATTTTCATGTGTGCCTGACCTTGAAATTTCCTTGCGTATTTCTGAGATATTTTGAGTAAATGTTTGTTTTCTTGCATGCGAAAATAAAGAAAGCTGGTAAAAAAATTCATCTTCAAGATTTCAATGAATATATCCGTGCGAATTGCTCTAGGAATGATTGTAAACATACATTTTTCGTATAGGAATTATATTTAAAAAGAATAAGTACGCAGTTGCAAAAATTAAATTTTCAACATATTGAGGTTCATGGAATAAAAAAAGTTGAATTGTGTAAACTTGTTTGTGAGCTTCTCTATCCATATGCAAATATAACAAAAATACAAAACTAATTAAATCAATAAAATTTGGCAGGCATTATTAATTAAACACAAACCCGACTTGTTTGTGTTAACCCGTCATTTATGTTATAGTATGTAATTAAAAACAGAATAAATTTTAGCAGAAAGAAATTATATAAACTACAATAAAAATTATTTAAATAAAAATGAAAATTAGAAGTAAAAATGAAACGATAATAAACCCACCCTTTTATAAAAATAATATTTTTTCAATTTTTAAATAGCTTTAGAATCATTTTCTCGGATACATTTTGAAGTTAATTTCCGGAAATACCAGACTTACCAAATAATAAATAATAAAGATATAACCTATCAACATCGAATAATTACAAGTTCTAATATTAATGCCAATATTTATAAAACAAATGGTACAATGTAAATGTCAGTTATTCAAGTGCTAAAAAATATATTTTTTATATTTATAACACATATACATTTTATATGTATAACACATAGGCGCAATAATTCATTTTTGGCTATTTACTATTGAGTGACATCGTATATGAGAGTTTAAGAAAAAATATAGGAAAAAAGTATGCTCCTGGTTTTCAAAAATATGTAATACATATTACAATTGAAACTTTTTGTTTGAAATATTCGAATTAAAATATAGCAATTTTAAATGTTATTTTTAAGAAACAAGGCAAGAGATCTCATTGAATTCTAGTAATCTCAAAATTCTGCTCTTGTTATCTTACAGACATTCTGATGCATCGTATTAAATAAAAATAATTTTTTTGTGAGGTTAAAAAAAATCTTCAGTTATAGTATATTTTTTTCCCTTCTGACATGCGCAGACTATGCAGCATTTCCTTTCCTCATTTTTCGACTCATAGAGCGGATCTGACGGAAGTGACGTCAAGATGGCTTCTTGCGCTGTCAAGGTGACGAGCGCTTTTCTTCGCCATACCTCAGAATCCGCCGAGTTCCGAATGAGGTTAAATAGCTGACGCTCGGCATCAGAGCTGAGTCTTTTTTTTATCTGCCGCTTTGTGCTACGTTCAACGTGCGGTTTGTTTTGAATAGTTATCTTACCAATGGGCGCGATGAAGACCTTATTTATACTTGCAGGTAAGTTGTTGTTTAGTGTAGTTTATTAATTATCTGCTCAGTGTGTGGTTTATGGTTATCAAAAGACGGTTCGTTTAATGTTGTGCAATAAGTTCTCGTATCTTCTGTGATAAAAAAATCTAATTGAAAAATCGTCTTATTAAATTAACCATGTGGCGAGTTAGTAAAGAAAAAGTAATGAATACTTATATAGTGTGTCTCTCCTCTGAAACTCGTCGGTGTTCGTAGTTTTTAAACTGCAGCTATAGGCTTTAGAATTCCTTTTGATTCAATTTATTTTATTAAACTCGCGTTGCTTAGTTTAGTCTTTCTAGCTTTTCATCTACCTTGTCTTGGGCGAATTGCTTTCCAAAACTCCGCATGTTTAGTTTTTTTTATATTTGTTTTTATTACCATACATAAGCATTAACCGCAGTACCATAACTTGCATTATTGTTGAGCTTTTTCATGACTCAGTTTTACGCTTTTAGCTATTCGAATTTTGTAGACTCTAGTGTTACAATTTTATTATAAATGGATAGAAATATTTTATAGTGCGTATTTATAGTATATATTTAGATAATATCACTATTAAATCATTGACCTGAAATGCTTTATAAATTCTTGAAACTGTCTCTTTTAAATAACATACCAGTTTTTTTTTCTTTTTTTTTTTTGTTGTTGTTAGTTCAATTTTTTTTGCAAGGTTTTCAATCTTGTCGGTTTAAAGACCCTCGTGCCAGTGGTGTAGAATAGAGGAATAATTCGTGGGACACATTATTTCCTTACCTCTTTGTTATATACAAGTTTATTTTCTGCTGAGTATTTTTCTTGCATATTTTATTGCATTAAATAACAATGAACCCTTTACCGTTCTAACGCTGTCATTGGCATGCACCCTATGCTCATCAGTTTTACCAGTGCTAAAAAAAAATGTATCTATACCTTCTTTAAAATGGCGTCTTGAATCGTGTTAATGATATTTATCACTGGTGTTGGATCTGGTCCTTGTGCCGTAAAACCTAATAAAAAATCTGGTGCATGTTCCTGCTATTTATTTACTGTACGATATGTATTTCGTTAAATCAAATCAATCTCGCAAAATTAAACCGTGAAATAATTTCGAATACACTTGATTTCAAAATCGTTTTTTTTTTTTATTTTTATTCCCATTATATTCGTAATTTTATTCTGAATGATTGCAGTGTATTTTTTTAACTTGATTTAAACAAAACTCGTTAACATTGGAAAATGAACGTGAAATGAAACTAATCAAAGCTAACACAAAGTGTCTATACAATTTCAAATGGTTTTGCCATACCATTCTAAATAATACATTACTGGATTCTTGTATTTCTTGCCGTTTCCACATTGATTCGGCTTGGCACAAGGGCCCATAATTCTGTATTAGGGAAATAATATTCAGCTTCTTTGCATGCGTTCTTTCAAAATTACTGAAATACGATATACAAGACATTAATTGCGATAGCGCGTTTAGTCAACACACATTAAGGCTCATCTTTCAATAATTTCTGTCAAATATGGCAGTCAATTAAGCTTCACGATTTTAACTTGATGATCTAATATTAACCCAATGCGAGGAATCGGTAATTTCGTGAAAATGCATGCTTTCATTAATTTAATATTTGACTTCATCGTTTGTAATTGGCGTTGTCTAAGAAAACACTCGATATCTATAAATACCACCACTAAGTGAAATTAATGTAACGGGTGGTCATCCGGCTAGTTAAATTGATAATAAATTTATCGCAATTTTTTAGTAAGAATATGAAGTCTCTAATTTTTTTTTCCGAACTGGGAATATACCTTAATACTCGTGTTATAATAAATTTCCGTTTTAAGTAAACTAAACCAAAATATTACACCTGTCCAACTCTAGGGTATTGCCAGAAATCCACCATGAGTACATGATTTTTTAGGACAGTTAGATAAGAAATCCTCGACTCGAGTATAGGAATTTCACACTAGGTATTTAAAAATAAACTTGAATAAAAAGTTCATTAAAAAGGAAATAAGTTCTTGATTCTTCTAGATAAAACGATTCAATGATTCCGTATTTTTTTCTTTTGTGACTACTCTTATTGCAGTTCTAGGGTAATGCGATTATTATACGAACTTTCCTAAACATTATCATTTTTGTTTCGATCATGAATTTAATACTAAATCATTATACGATTATTTTGCATCCAAAATCAATGCGACAACTCCCTTACTAAATGCTTGTACCGAATTCGGATTCTTTGTTGATTTCCGACCCTAATTTGGAAGTCACTCGCGATCGTCTTCAAATTGTTCAGCAGCCCTTGTTTCAACAAAAAGACCCGGTAACTTCTTGGAAATGTTTCTTGATGCAATAAAATGGCAAATTCTGTGTATTCAGCTATGTCTCCAGGTGTGCTTGGAGCAATAATCAATTTGGAACACTCTTTCAGAACGCATCCTGTTGTATCAACACAATCCGATTTTTCCTGAAAAGTTACGGTTGTTTTATAATTGAAGTAAAGACCTTTTTCCGTGACTACAGTCGGGGAAACAATGATTCACCCTACTTTATTCATTTCCGCTTCTACATGCACACATTTCTCTTGGATTCGATTGTTTCGACACTAACAAAGGTGCTTAGTATAAATTGTGCTCATTTCGTTAATTACAAAATTTGAAATGATTGGCATATTGTCAATGTTCCCAATTTTCCAAATAAAGATTTCCGATCTGGAAGTTTATTTCATACCGCATTTCCAGATTCCAATATCTGAAATTCGTGCATTTAATTGCATTGGACTTTTCGAATTGCTTATAACTAATGATTATCTTTGTGCCAGGAGCATATATCGTAACTCTGAATCTAAATAGTATTTGAAAATTTTCTATTTGAATACTGCAGAATCGTCCCTTTATTAAAAAAACTGGATTTAATTCCGTGCTATAAATAGCATGAGACTTGCTGCTTCTAGTGTCCATTGAATTCTTGTATTGGAAAACGGGTTGTTCAATTATGATGAATTAGTTTAATACCAATATCTAATAAGAAATTCGACTGTTAATTGTTAATGACGTACTTTGAGTTCCGGCTTATATAGGCAATTTTGTGAATGTGCGCGCTGTAAGATAATGATACTGTGCTCAGATATAATTATTTGTTCTATTGTCTAATGTAATATGGCAATTTTATTTGCACCAGAAACCATTCACCCAACTCTATATGAATCTTGAGGTCTTGATCATCTTCAAATTATACCTTTTATTGAATCTACATAACGATTTAGTTTTAGTCTTGAAACTACGTCAATTCGACTCGATTCATTTATTAAATGCTTGTGATTAAAATAGCGAATTGTAAGTTTGTAAACCAAATATGTAATGATGCGCAATAATGTAGAGAAATAATTTTTAAATTATTTAAAATGTCAGCTATCGATTAGGTCGTGTTGAAATATAGTGAATGGTCTGACCAATATTCTCATCTGTCGGTAACAAAATTTCAGGGAAACCTAATATTTATCTAAAGCCATTAATGTTCGTTCTATTTTGGGAGGCCACTCTTCCACATTTATTTGCCATAACTATCGACCGTCCTGGTGTTTTCATGCAGGGTTTTGTTCTGAATCTTAATCGCTTATATCATTCTCTGCATCCGACTCGGTTCTATGATTTTTGACTTCAATCGATAGTCGCTGATGACTTCTGTGAAGGCAAATGATTGCTTCAGGCTTGGCTTGACTTAAATGATGCTGGCTGTCGTCTTATATTTCGTTGTAACCATGGTTCGAAACTCCAACAAACTTTTTCTTTTAATAGTCATTAATTACTTCTAGTATCTGTAATTGAGTTGTATTTTTGTTTTTTCATACAGACACTGCCGATATTTATAACAAAATTTATGCTATTTCATTGATACAGATGTTAAATGCATTGTAATGACGTGGGCATTGATAGCAACTTTCATTTTGACAAATTTTAGTGAAATGCAAAACGTCTAAAGACTAATTTGCAATATTTTTATTACTGGTTCTCAATAGCTTTGACATCCTGTTTGGACTGTTGCAATCGAATTCTGTTTCTCATAGTCAAACGTACTCTAAAATTGATTTTAAATACGAGATAGTTATGAAAAGTTGATCAAAACTGTTTTGATGCACTTTTCGGCTATTCCATGGCAAGAACTCGTAGCAGTTTATTCTGTCGCTTCTGCATGGAATTGAAAGGCAATTGCTAAAGCTAAAACCCCATTTTTATCTGGAGTGATGAGCTAGCGAATGTGGAATGTTAAAAATTCATCTAAAGAGGAAACGCCACGTCCACCAAATTTTCTAAGTTTCGATAGAAAAGAAATTGGAACGTAAATGATTGAATTCGGCACTAAAGAAACGAAACAATTTCTTCTAAATTTTTACTTGGAAGATTTTTCTGTCCATATCGAATTTTATCCTGCTGATTCCTTGCTGTCACCGATTAACCGAAAATTGTAATGATTCATTCTATTAAATGCTGAAATTCTGGTAATTAAATTTAAATACGCACCACATAAATTGGTTTTTTTGCAATGAGATTCCTTCCATAATGTTTACGAACGCTTAAATCGAAACTAATCGCTGAAATCGGATTGAACCAAATAGTAGTTTACTAACGGAAAAGAATGGATAGGATTGTTTCAATTTGACATAAATGGAGAAAAATTGAAGACTTCAACTCATTGACCTTCGCTGTTTGTCCACACACCGATAACACCTCCACCCCTCTTTTTTTTTTTTTTTTTTTCTGGTTTAAAGAACCTTCCCGAGTTGTGTGACGCTGAAACAAAAATCGATTGGCTCTTCCCATAATAGCGCATATGAAAGTAAAGGGGATATTTTTAAACTCTGATCAGAGTTACAGACGGCGCTGCACGATTATATTTACTGAAAGTTTTTAAAATATTGAAGCGCAATTTCGATGTACAAGGAAGTAGACTGCTCTAAAATCGGACGGAGGAAACTGGGATTTCCTTTCTTTGAAACAAATTTCTCCAGGAAGTCAACATTTCTTTTTTTTTTTCCCGAGTTGCAATGAACGCCTTTTAAGTACACCATCGAAAATTGTCACTTCAGTCCTTGGCGATTGAAAACTTGAAAATTGGCTGAGTATTTGGAAAATGACAAGTTCCCTTTAAGCTACTGAATGTTAACTTCATTTCATTAGTTGATGTGCTTGCGGAGCAGTTTGATATCAAAGTTGCGCAAATTCGAGTGTTGTATTTATCCGACTACTATTTGTAATCTTAAGTTCTTTGTCCAGTAGATTTGAAATATGACGTTACTCTAAGAAAACAAATTCCTATGTACGATTCTAAATTTGTATTCCTTCTGTTTCAAAGTAGCTGGTTAAACCCTTTCAGGGCAGATTATCATGCTTGTATAGTGAAACGAATGGATTTTTAAAAAGAAACCGGGATTATTACCAACTATATGTAGAATATCCTGGTCGTATTTTCAAGACCAAATCATCAGATAAGCGACTAGTGTAGAAGAGTCCTCGTAACCTTTACTTCGCTGATGCAACGCAGGATACGTAAAATATTGCATTTACGTATTAATCATTACGTATTAATTACTCTTTGTAATCATTTATATTGCTTAATTAGGGTAATGAATAGAAAATGTATTGACTCGGCATTTTCTCCGTTATTCGATTATAAAACTTCATAATATTTATCTGCCTTTATCCAATACTAACATTACGGATCTAAGAACGCTGGTTTTAGTTCAACATCCCATTCTTACTCAAATCAATTGCACAAAACTATCCATCTCGTGCGCTATGGCGTTTGATTATGAAATGATTTAATATTTTAAATCTGAAATTAAGTATTAACTTAAAACGCAAATATCGCTTCGAAAAAATGAAATATTTCGAGTCTTTTTTTTTCCCTTACTATAAGGGGCTGTAACATCAATAAATGTCCCAAAATAGGATGAATTATCCACTTAAGATGTTAAATTAATTCATAGTACAAGAGTTTAATGAAATCTTTTAGACGAAAACATGGAATTATTTTTATTAGACTAGTATTACATTTAAAAGCATTGATAAATGCCAGATATTAAACGAATGGCAAAGACTTCAAAAGAAATTAATTTCAAGTACTAATTTTTTTTCTGATCTCGGAATGGATTGCGATTGTTGAAGTCAAAATTGTGAAGTAACGAAACCAAAATCTTATCTCGGATCCGTTGAAAGATTTAATACATTCCAGTAATCGCTCTGCATTGGTATCATCACATCTAAGTGCACTTGTACTAAAGTGTTAATGTTTTTCTGAAATGTTTTATTAAGCATCACAGCACAGGGTGTGGTAGTTTGTCATCTACGAAAAATTTTCATAAATTTCTTAGCATCTGACAATTATATGGAAGAACGCGTAGAACGGTATTGATCCGATCCCATGCTGGCAACTTCCCATCCATTTGTTTTCTACCACAGTTTTAAATTTTTTTTTCACCTTTCAGTTGTCTGGAATTAAAAATTATTCAGAAGAAAGGACTGAATTAGGAGTTTATTACTATAATTATATCACGATATAAAAGCGCGCTGTTTGAAATTTATTTCTGAACTTGGCTCGTTGTTGAATATTCCATGAACTTTTTATATCGTGTTTTTATTGAGAAATGCATATAAAATTTTTTCTAGAAGTGAAATTTTCGTATACATCCAAAAAAGTCGTTGCCATATCTTAATGCCTGTTATTAACTGGATTGTCAAAACGGCTTCACCGGTTTGGTTTTCCAGGAATTGGCTTGACAAAATGACTCGCACTTTTTTATTAGTTCTGGAATTCTCAATTTGAAAATGCTGTCCTTTTTGAATAAGAATTAAAAATTGTTCAGTTATAAAAAAAAAACGGTTCCCATATATGATTAGAGGAAAGTTTTTTTTTCTTTTTTTTTAATCAAAGAATAAAATATTTTGATTCTTAATCAAAAAATTGATTTCTACTACAATATGCTGTTTAAAATTAATAAACTTGCAAAATTTCCATTTGGATTTGATCGTAATTTAACTCTTTGCATATTTTAATTTAATTTTTAAAAATGTTTCTACTTTGATATTCACAATTAAAGCAAAAACGAAATGTAATATACTTGCAATAAGGGAAATCTGGATATCACCAACTATAAACGTAAACTGTAAAATTCGTAATTGCAATAAATTAAGTTCGAGCTACATTCAAATTAAAAGAAAATGATCATTACAATAAGTCGCCGTTATTTAATTCACACAAAGGTATCGAGTGATAAATGTTAAATGATAAAAATGGAGCAAAGAATTTTTTCCATTAATGTTAACTTCCTCATTTTCTGCATGAAAAAATGAATTTTTCTCGCCTCTTCAATTTGCCTTCAGAACGATTTCTATCCTTTTACATGCATTCTTATTCTTTTGAGACTACAAATTGCAACTATAGTTTCTCTTAATTTATTGAAATTGGGAAAATATTTTGGAAAAAATATCTAAATGAAATTTTCGTAGAATCGCTAGTTAGCCCTTTGGGTACACTTGATTTATCAGAACGTTCCGTATTTCTTTTTCTTTTTCCGCCGTAATGCTAATAGGCTTAAGTCTTCTCAATCTCGTGCAGTAGTAGCATATATTGTGAATAATGATTTTTACGTAAAAATTACTGCTTTCGCATGATAAAAAAAAAATTAAATGCTCTTCAAATACAGTTTCAAATTTTGTAGTCAAAGGGTTAATAAAATCTTAACTCTTTGAAGAGCCACCAATAGCACATGCATCAGGCGATCAGAACAAGATTAAGTTTCCTACGGAGGGTCCTTGGGACCCCACCCACAAATTCGCATTGCCTTCTTCTCACAGAACTTTTTATCTATTTTAATTAATCTTTATACAAATAGTTTTAAATTGTAAGTTTTGAAATAAAAAAAAATAATTGCCGATTACTTAAAAATTTGGTTCTTCTGGTTAGAATAAAAAATGCGCATTTCGTATTTAAATATTTTAAACAAAAGAAAAATGAAAATGGACAATTGTTAACGTAATCAAAATTAAAAAGATCAAACAATTTGTTTTAAAATCCAACCTTTTTAGAATTATTAATAACTTTGTATTAATTTATAATAAATTTTCAACTTTATTAGAGTATTTAGTTGGTACTTGAATTTAATTTGAATAAATCAAATTGCACGGCTTTTACATTTACAAGAGCAAAAATAAATTACAATGCTGCAAAAA
>JAPMOR010092911.1:0-17187 GCA_026543865.1 Argiope aurantia
TATATATATATATATATATATATATATATTCATGAGCTTAATTGTTCATAAACTGAAGTAAATATTTATGTATAATGATGCAGAAGCAGAATTCCAAGAGTGTTCATAGCAGTATTTTAATTAATTTCCGCAACCCCCCAAAAATCTTGATTAAAGTGAGAGTTAAAATTTTTATGTGCACTTCAGAGAAATTTAATTTTAGTTAAAATACAAAATTACTGCGGTAATTTAAAAAAAATAATCTGATTTTTGTTTCATAAAGTAATCGTTAAATTTTAACATTTTAAAAAGTTTTAACTATCTAACTTTTCAAGCATCGTTCAATTTTACGGTATTTTTAATTTTCTTCTACTTATCTAAAGTATATTTTGCTCATATCGCTTAAAGGAAATATTATGGATTTCTTTTTTTAGTTTTTAAATAATCACTCATGTTTTAAAAGCTTTCTTTAAGTATGGAGCAGTGTTAGCTTTCAAAACTTTTACAAGTAATTTTTAATTTATAGAGTAAAAGTTCTTTCTTTACCTACATAAATTTTTGAAAATGGTAAATTTATTTATTAGATTTTACCTACTGTACTTTTTGAAAAACATTGGCTGTAAAATGGAGTTTAAATTGCCAAAACGCAAAATATTAAATCATCGTCTATTTGTAGAAGTAATAAAAATTTTATACTTAGTGAGCATCTCAAAATTTGATTTTACAGCGGGTGAATCTAAAAGGAAGATCTTGGAGTTTCATTCATTTTACAATTATAAATTTATGTATATTATTAATTCTTCGAATTAAAGGGAATTTCAGAACAGAACTACTTTGATGGATACATTTTGGAACAATTTCCAATATCGGGAAGATATTAAAAGTCTGTATTATAATCATAAATGAAACAATGCTGAAAATGGATTAGTGGTAATGGTTATGATTAGAAAATTGCCGAATTGCTCTAAAAAGGATTAGCAATAATTTGGATAACCAAATAATCATTTCATAATCATTTTTATTGCATTAAAATATACAATTATTTTATAGGTATTGAAATCCTAAATTGATAAAAATTCAAAAGTGGAAACAAATTTTAATACGAAGTTCTTTTTTTTTCTTTAATATTTTATTTTTTATTGAATATTAATGCAATATGTATCGCATTTAGAAACGTAAATCAAATTTTTAAGAATAATTATTTTTCAATTAATGTGTATTTTAATATATATTAAGATATTTTAAAGTAAAATTGCAACATTGGTAAATAAAGGAAAATCATATTTTTTCTGAATCAAGATATAAAATTTATTTAAATGTTTCTAAACTGTATTCATTAATCAATTTACAGTACCACTAGAAAGTGATAATTGCATTTATAATGCAAAATACTAATACTATTTGTGAAGAAAGGAATTAAACAAAGAGGGAGCAGTTTTAAAAAGATATCGTAATTTTTTCCTTATTCATTGCTCAACCAAAATAATTAAAGACAGTGCCGAAAATAGTGCCAATTGCATTTCGGCACTATTACAACCTTGATAGGAATAAATTTATTCATATGTGTAAGAGCAATTATTTTCACTAATGATAAGAAATAAGTGTTCACAGTTACTTCAATACAACATGTTAAAATTTAGAAGTAAGCATTTTCAAAATAGCATTTTTATTTATATCAAAAATCAGACAAAAAATACTGTTAGAAAGTTTTTTATTTCATTTTTTTTAAAAAAAGTTAAAAATGGTTTAATTTTTATTCTCTATCACCACATTGCTGATTATTCGATGATTAAAGATTTTGAATTAGGCACTTTCTTTATTTTTTTTTGAATTTTAACAAATATTTTTGCTTTCTTCGACTTTAATTTATTGAAAAAAATGAAAAGGATGGATTTTTTTCCTGACAAATTTGGCTTACATTTTGAACTTTATGTTTGATATTTTTGTTTGGTTTCCAGACATATTATCAAAAATTTTGCTTTTTATTTAAAATAAATCAAAGTCGTTTCGTAATTCTAATTTTTTGATATTTCAAAGAATAGATTCCCTTCTTTTTTTTTTTTTGATTATAAAAGTAAATGGGTTTTCTTCTCCGATCCTACATATCGGTCATTTGTCTCTTGTAGGTTAGTGAATTAAATATTTTTTGTTTCATATTTTAGCATCGAGTCAGAATAGTTCAAAGTGATATAAATTGATAGAAAAAGATAATCACAAATTAAAACATAAACATTTTGAGCTGATATACATATGAGGTAAATATTAATTCACTTTTATTTATTTGCAAAATTGCATATACTTTTCCACACAAAAAAAATTTTAAAAAAATCTTTTTCTGACAACTTTGCTTATACTTAAATTGCTAGTTGCATACAGAATTCAAACTTGTTTCAAGTATTTTCTTCGAAGCTGTATATTTTAGACAGAATATTCTCTATGATGTTTTCTGTTTATGGGTCTCAACTTAATATTTAGATATAAATATACTATCATGAATTTTTCATTATATGTATCTTATAACACGTCTCGCACTTTCTTTTTGAGATAAAATGTATTATGCTATCATATTAAATAATGTTTTTTTATTGATAAGGGAATAGTTTACTTATCAATATATATATTATTGATAAGTAAACTATTTTAGTTCTACTGGTTAGCCCTGAATGAGAAAATAAATTGTTTTCGAAATAGGTTTTTAAATGAACCATAAAATGCTCGATAAAATATTTCTCTCTACATGAATTGCTATTGATAAGAGATAAATTCATCATTCGAATACAAAGAATACAAAATGTACCATTGAAAAAAATAACCAAATAAAGGAAATAAAAACGAGAAAAAAATGTGAAACAATAAATTTTCGGATTGAAGCAAGCAAATGTAATAAAAAGGGTTTATTATAGGAAATACAACATCTTTAATATTTTATTCTAAATGGAAATTATATTTCTTCTTTAGAGGAAAAAAATGAACAAATATAAAGAAACAAGATGAATAAACAGCATTTCTTAGCTTTATATCTCATAAAATGTGTGTTACATGTTCATGTGTTACTCGGTATGAAATTTATTTTTACAATTTTTATTTAAATAAAAAATTAAACATAACTTCTGACATAAAACCTATTTCTACTGGAGTACAATCCCTAGCAAACGCAGGGGCACGGTGGCCTGGTGGTAAAGTCTCGGCTCGCGATCCCTAGGGTTTCAAGTTCGAGACTGGATTCCACCTGAAAACCGTAGTGTAAGGAGGCTTGTTGCACTTTAAATCCGTCAGGGCCAAACGTCCTCTCACTGGTGTAGAGAGGAGGACACCTGCTCAGGTGTCGTCTTCGTCAACTGACCGTGTTTCAAAATTAAGAGGTCCTTCCCAAAACAGCCCTGGTGTTAATATAACTAAACTACACTATACAATGCACATGATGTGAAAACTGTTACTTGAAAATTAGACTGTGTCGCAAGGAATTGCTATAAGACAGGCATGTAAACGAACCAGTTGACTGAAAAATGGTCATACAATTGAACAGAAAGATAGAGAGGTGAGCCGACAAAGATCTAAACAGATTTTTTCTGTAAATTCCATGTTAAAAGACTTGTTACGCACAGAATTTTAACTGATAATGCAGTGAAGTCAGTAGAAACCATTGAAGATTTATCAAACTTCAAATGAATTTTACTTTGGATCAGAGGCTGTATTTTTTATACGGAAATTTAAATTCTTCATAATATGCAGATAATTGCATTCTTCATATAATAATCAGAAAATTTAATATGCGATTTAGTTTAAATGTGATTTTGAAAATGCAAAAATGTTAGTTAATTGTTAAATAATTCATTTATTTGAAAATATTTATTAATTTATTTATTGTTCAATTTGTTCTTTTATTGAATTAAAATCAATAAAGTCTTGAAATTCTGAATACTGTTACCTTAGGTAGTGCAAAAATTATTTCGGAATTCACAAAGGAACATATTATTTTCCTTATCGAAATATTTATTTCATAAGATATGTTTGTTTTGATATTCTTTGTTTGATTCTTTGCCCTTACTTACTTAAATCCGTCTTGGCCAAACATCCTCCCTCTGATGAGGTAAGGAAGTTTAGGGGACGGTGCCAGTTCAGATGCCATCTTCGTCATCTGACCACTGTTCAAAATTACGAGATCCGTCCCAAAATAGACCTAGTGCTACTTTAAAACTGAACGTTAATATAACTAAACTAAACTAAACTTGTCCTTATTTACGACATAAATGGATCTGATTTTATTTGTAACATGATTTTAGTATGGAGCTAAAAGAATTTTCATCACATAATTTAATTTTAAATTTTCTTAACGGGATGATTAAGTTAAATATATAAAGATAATAAAGATACTCGTGGACCTTATGAGATTGCTTATTAGTGCAGCTAACTTGCCAGAGCTCGACTATCGTTGTGCTGATTTTTCACAGTAAATTTGAAACTCTTTTTGAACGTGTTGTATTGTTCTTTAAAACAGATCAAGTTGATAAGGACCAAAATGATTACGCCAACCAATCAGAAATATTTCTCCAAATGATTATATTAACATGATATCGGAAGAGGATCCCTCTCTTTTTTTCAATTAATGCATTCATTTTGTAGAAATTAAGATTTTGAAATTCTTCGAACTTTCAGTTCAACATCATTGATGTATGAAATTTGCGGTTAACAATCCAAGACTTAAGACATATTATTTCCTACAACGAATAAAAATTTAACCCTTAAAACATTCTGTAACAATCACGATTAATCAAAACGGAAGCTGATATTCTTCAAAGTAACATTATCCATTAACCCTTTGACCTATGAATTTATTTAACATACTAATTAGGTAGCACTTTCTACTAGAAAAATTTATTATTTAAATTCCATCATAATATAATTTAGTTTAGCTATGCTAACGTTCCGTTTTAAAGCAACACTAGGGCTAGTTTGAGACGTTCAGATGAAGAGGACGAAATGTGAGATGGCATCCCCCGTCCCCCTCTCCACACCAGCGAGAGGATGTTTGGCCCGGATGGTTTAATGTGCATCAGATACGCTTACACGACGGTCCTTCGGTGGAATCGAGTCTCTAATCTGAAGCCCTCCGGCTCCGAAGCCGACACCTTACTGCGCGTCCAGGCCACCAGGTCCTTACCAATAATAATATAAGAGCATTTAAGATCTTGAATCTTTTCTTAAAGGTTTATTTGCCTTTTAACTTATTAATAATGTGACTTAATTGCGATTTAAAATTAAATATCCCGTAATTCGCTGTATAAGTCTTACCTGTTATTGTATGCAAAGGGGTTAATTTCTTGAAATTACAAAATAATAATTTTTATTTTTAGTTACATTTAATATATAGTAAAAAAATGAGAGAGATTAGATAAAAAATGTTTTTAAAAATATCCTGAATTAACAAATTCCTCAGGAATCTTGCATTGTAATGACATTATACGATTATATATTTCTTTATGTATTAATAAAATGTTTTTGGACTGAAAATCAATTTTACATCTATTACGAAACCGTAAAATTTATTTTCAAGTCATTCTTTCTTTCTTTTTTTTTCCAAACGGAACTTTTTGATCTATAAAACCTTAGAATGATGATACAGTGAGATTACTCTTAGTTACGGTATTTCATTTAATTCAGAAATTTTATGAATATATGATAATAAATTTCTAAAAAAAGATGGTTAACTGTTATTGAATAAAATTTTGTACTGATTATATATAAAAATTTCAATTATTTTTAAAACTATTATTTTCAAGAAATTCCATTCTGCCATTATTTCCCAGAAAATGAGATGTTAATACTTATGTTTTGGTATGAAATCTGTGCTAAAAATGGCTTTAATAATAAGAAGAAGAAAAACTGAGAAACCTTCTTGAAAGTTTCAAAAATCATATAAATTTACATATATAGGACATTGGTAGTTACTGAAATTGTCTAGATATAGCATTTTCGACGATATCTCACCTATGAAAATCAATAATGAATCTCATCGCTTTCATTTATTAAACGGAACTATTATCTTGGCACTATATCAAAAACTTTTATCTTAGAACTATATCTTGTAACAGAACTATTATCTTGGCACAAATTCAATCTTCTAGCTTGTAGTACTTTTGAGTATTCAAATTAATATAGTATTTCATTTTTTTTTTCATTCTGAGAAGTTTAAAACAAGAAAATTCGTATAAATTATCTGATTATTTATGTTTAGTAATTATAATATTTTTCTGCCATATTGTGTATCTGAAACTAAAAACTAATGGTCAGAATTATAACAAAACAGATAGGAAAACTTCTTCTAATTCTTAACACTTCTTCAGAATGATTAAATGTGTGAATTCCCCCCTAAGAAAGTGAATGGTACATGAAAAAAAAAAGACATGTTAGCAGATCAATAACATACTTTCCATCTCATTTACAACTGGAATAAAGTATTTTTTGTTTCTATGAAAAGCAAATAGCTCCATTTAGTCTGATGTGACAACCATGAAAAGCTCTTGACGATTTTTACTCTTGCAACGATTTTTAACCCTCCCTTTATAAAGTCAATGTTTTCCTTTATTATAGATTTCCTAAAACTTTCTTACTTAAAAGCATCTTTTTCTCCATGTCCTTTTTTTCACATGGAATTTAGTTTACCCAGTTAATGAGTTCTTGTTTCAACGGAGAACTTCACAGGATCAATAGAATTAAGTGTTATGTTTAAAACGGTTTATGTGTGAAGAATAATAAGTTTTTTTTTCCGTTAGAAAGTAAAACTTTACAAGTTAAAGAACATCCTATTATAATTTTTTTTTTTTTTTTTTACAAAATGTTTATTACAAATGACCATAAGAAGGTAATATGTCAGTTCGAATGTTTGTTCGTAACAATAAAATATAAAATAGTTTTCATTTGAAATTTTAAAATATATTTTTGTATAATAGTATTACAAATATAATCAATTTTTGTTACGGTGCTCTCTTGGATAATATTAGAACGGCGATAAATAGAAATTATCATTTAATAATTGAATTATATAAAATATCTAATTAGATAAAATTTCTTTATCCAGTATCTAAATATTTTCTTTGAATGGCTTTAATAATAAAAATAATAATAAAAAATAAATAAATAAAAAACTGAGAAACCTACTTGAAAGTTTCAAAAATCATATAAATCTACATATATTGACATTGGTAGTCATTGAAATTGTCTAGAGATATCATTTTCTACGATATGTCCCCTATGAAAATCAATAATGAATCTCATCGCATTCATTTATTAAATGACCAATCCTATAATTTAGGTATTCGAAAATTGTGAGGTTTTAAGTACAACAAAATTAAATCTTTGCGCTTGGAATATTAATTCATTGCATAAATCTACATCTATTACAGGGACTTGTTTTTTGGTCCGAAAAATAAATATATATAATTGTTTATATTAATTTTCCTCGAAAAATAGATTTACATCTTCTCACCGATCTGCAGATATTTTTAACACAGAAATAAATAAAATGACAAAACGACGCACCGTTTTGAATAGTGTCTGAGTGAAGACAGCCGAGTTGAAAGGGTTAAATTGTTAATATCCGTAAGAGTTTCTGAAAGTTACATTATTTCATCAAAGAAGATATCTTTTTTTTTTTTTTTGCAGAATATTATAGTTAAGTATTATTTCACTATTATAATGCTACTAAATTATATATACATAGTGAAAGCCAAGGTCAGATCATTAAAACGTGGGACAAAGGTGGGATTGATGTGATTCGATTCGAAACTTTTAACCACATTTACAATTTCTAACTCAGAATTTATGAGGTCCATCAGAAAAATATTATTATTACTGTTTAAATATTACTGAACCATTTTAATATTGAAAACAAAGCACGCAAGACGAGTTCTGAAAGGTATTTTTCTTTGTAATTTTGTTTCTAAATGATATTTATTAAAAATATTTTGGTAAAGCTTTCTCATTACTGTTATAATATTTTATACATTTCGAAACTGATAAAAAGGATAATAGATAAATTTTAATTCTTTAGTTCCAGTATCATTCTTGTTCACGATATTTTAATATTTATTTTTAAAAATTTCACTTGTATATTCCTCAGAAAATGTATATTTTCTTAAAGATCATAATGAAAAAGTTTTTAATAAATACCGATGAATAAAGATTAAATAATTATCAAATTGAAGTCATATTGCTTATTAAGTACTAAAATGTGACTTTTCTTTTGTGTTTAAATTCACAAATTATCATTTTATAATTACTATGAAATATCAGCTTTTTCAAGATCCAGACGGTCTGATAAAGGTAAATTAGTAATAAGAATACTTTTCTGAAATATTATGCAGAAAATTACTTTGAATTTTTTGAAAAAATGAATGAAAATGAGGTTAACCCTTTCTAGGGCAGTGGGTAGTATGCTTCCCACGAAATTTATCAATCTTTATATGAAATTATGTAGACTGGCATTAAATTCTGACAAATTTTTTTAGTAAGTCAGAAACTTAGATGCTTCAGTCATTTATCTCAGACAAAATGTTGTGTCTTGATTTGTTACTTAATTATTAATTAACTAAATTAATTAGTTAATCAAATTAAATTTATCTACTAAGCTAAAGGAATCTCTTTTCTTATTCTAATTTCAAGCCTAAAAATATTTTAAGATAATATGACTAGAAAAAAATGGCCCTTTAAATGGTTAAAAGAAGTCGAAATATAAATTCCCTCCTCATCCATAAAAAGGAGTATTTATAAAAGTAATGTTATTTTCATAGAATTCAGCTGAATATGGGAGAGCTGCATACTCCGAACCTGTATACTAGCACACTTGTCACTTGCTCAAGAAAAAAGACAAGATAGAATATCGATCTTTCTTCATTAAATGCTGTATGATCTGATTTTTCTAGTTCTCTGTCTCTAGATATTGCCGAATTATATATATTAATCCGTAAACATAACTAAATATGTCGTCAGTATATAGATTCCTATCTTTTAAATGACTGTTCTCCATTCGTTCATTTTATTTGGTTTTCAGATATAAATTTTATATTTTATCTTTCTTCAGAAAAATAAATCTATTGGAACATGTATAATGAATTCAACGCTGCCTTTAAATTTGAACAACTATCCACTTTATGATAACGCTATCTCATTGATGAGTGATCAACCAGAGATCCATCATATGGTAAACTCTTAATATATTTCATTATTCAAATCAATCTTAAAGAAGAAATGTGGAATTAATCCGTATAAGAAACTGATCTCACAGTTAACATTTCATAAATATACAAAACATTTCCACTGGAGAATGAGAAATATGAGTTATATTATAGCAGTTATCAGGATAACCGAATAAGTTATTATTTACAACAAAAAAATAAATAAAAATAAAAATATAACTATATAATGTAAGAAAATGAAAATTATCTTTTAATTAAATAAATACAATTTTCGCTACTTCAGCAATTTTACATTCATTAATGTATTACTTATTTTTGCAATCAGTTTTCAAAGTGGCATAATGGTATGGTTCTTTTTGTGGTATAATTTGATTGGTAGAAATACCAGCTCAAACAACAAATATGCATTCGATGAAAAAGATGTAACATTTCAACATAGTTAAGATAATTATATATTTATTTCAAATTTTCCTTCTGCTATGATATGAAAACTCATTCAA
The DNA here is from genome assembly GCA_026543865.1 of Argiope aurantia. NCBI lineage: Eukaryota > Metazoa > Arthropoda > Arachnida > Araneae > Araneidae > Argiope > Argiope aurantia. The sequence continues at coordinate 9,674 of JAPMOR010092911.1, forward strand.
TGCAATAAAATCTATATATATATATATATATATATATATACTGAAAATTTTCACTTTATTTACTTATCTAAGACAGAAATGTATAGAATAAATTGTCTTTCATGATACAGATCGACAGACTGCCGAAATGAAACAAATTCTCGAAATTTCTGCATGATATTTTTTCATCAATATATTAAAAACAGAAACAGTTTTGAAAATTACTCAGTCTTACAAGAAATTAAAATTGTCTTGTCCGAAAACTGCAAAGTTATATTTAAAAAAAATCCCGTCAATTAGCTGGAAATAGGATGTAAATCAAATTTCATAGAATTATAGGGATTAGAATTATGACATGAAAAACTTCAATGTACACTTCTCTATTTTAATTAGTTAGAGCTAAGAATGGAACTAATTGGAATTATCAAACGATACCTTACAGGATTAGGTTTACCTTCAATAGAAAAATTTGGAGGGATTATATTAAAAAAAACACCTTTCAACCTCTTTATGAAAATTACTACAACTGCTAAAAAATTCATTACAAAAATTGCTCCTTATAATAAGGTGATAATTATCATTTTAATTACATTATTATTTTAAATATTGAACAATTATGAGGAAAATATAATTCTGTCTTCCACCATGACCTTAACTAGCAGTCCTTAATCTCGACCGAGATATTTAACCTTCTATATCATGTCCCTCACTTAATAAAATTAAAAATATTGAAAAATTTAATATTCCTATAAGGAATGAAAGTAATAGAAACATTACTTTAAAATCAGAATAAAGCAAATAATTAATAAGGCCTACCATAAATATGCAATACTTCTCATTCTGTCTTATTGATGGATTAGAAGAAATATATTTAAGAAATATTTTTAAAATAAAACATTTAACATTAAAAACGTAATTCGATTTTCGAAACTCGTTTGATAATATTTATAAATTTGAAAATATTCGAATCTATGTATCAAAAATGCCGAAAAGTACCAATAGGAGTGCTTTCAAATGTTAAAAAATATATTTCGAATTCAGATAATTCCTTTTCAAAAAGATAGGTATGAATGATCGTAGATTCATAATAATAATATTTTAATAGAACAACAATGTGTACATATTTATGGATTGAACATTTTTACAATGTACTGTCGATAAATTGAACACATTTTAAGTCATACCACTCACATGTACTGGTTGTTAATAATTCCAGGAAGACCGCGTCACATACACCCTTTTTATTTTCATAGCCACGTCACATTGTATTGAGCGATATTACAATGTATTTTAAGTTTGCATTCGATATTGTGGCCATTAGGGAATTTCGATTTAACTGAGGTTTCCGTAAATGTAAAATAGAAAGATACGTGAACGTCACGTCCTTCGCATTCAAGCGGCATCAAAATAGGCTAAAAATTGATAAAACTGCAGCAATTTACCCGAAGCATCCCAAAGAATATTTCATATTAAATGAAAGCGAATTACTAAAAAATATGCTATCGTTTCCCGGGAAATATTAGCCGCTTAACCGTGACACGTATTGTATTAAAAATATTTGTTCAAATTTTAAAATTCAAGAAGTGTATTCGTCAAGTTCGAAATTCGCTTTGAAATATTGTAACAACATTTTTAAGTAGACTACATTGAAAATATATGTTTGAAAGCATTTTAATACTGAAAATGTAATTCCACATATGTATGTTGACTCATATGCCTTCAATCGATCTTCTAAAGCATTTACAAATTATTATTTTGTGAAGTAATAATTTTAAATAAAAATCACGTAAAGATTGAATGCTGAATACAAATGAAAAATCTGAATAAGGTAGAAATTTCTTGTACTGATGATTTGAAAAATAAATGTACAATAATTTTTAAAAGGAAAAAAAATTACAACATTTATAATACACCCCGCATTTCAAAAGAAATAATTTTTGAGAACAAAGTATTCATTTCTATTTTATGACAGAAAGCTGTTGCTTCACACAGCAATAAGTTCTTCTTCAAAGGTACCACAGGTCCATTACTGCCTTGAAAATAAAACAAAAAATTCCTTACCTGGAGACTTTTCGAAATGCAATTCAAAAAGTCAAAGTACAACGTTGCGAACAAGCACGAAAAGAATGAAATTATCTTCTCCGCCCCAAACACTCCCTTTGGGATATAAAAATAGAACAAATATATGAAAAACGAAAATTACATTACACGTTTTTTTTTTTCTTTTTCATTTCTTTTGTTTTGCTGTAGTTCGGGGTTTTCCTTTTACTTTTTATGTTTCATTTGGATGCATTCTTAGACGTATTGTCGTAAAAACAATTTTGATACAAAAATAGAAATCTTGGAAAATTTTCAGAAAGAAAATCGTTGCTACAAATTCTAGTTTGCAACAATTGTTCAACACATAAAATAAAAGGACGTCTTTTCAAAAAATAAACAATTTCATTGCAGCATTCAACTTCGAGGACGGCGTTCTATTTTTTTTATCTGATATAAACAAATATAACTTATGAAAAAAAATTATGATGATTCTTTATTGATATGACTATTTTAATCACATATCCATATGTTTCATTATCAGATTTCTACTAATAATATTACTAATTTAAAGAATAATATTACTGAACTGAACTGTTTTGAACTTGAATTAGAAAACTAACATAGATATTTCGTATTTGATTCTGAATATACACTAATGAAGCTGAACACTTAACATTTATATTTTATTACTTAGCTGTTATATACATTTAAATTGTACAAAATAATGCATATTAAAAGGCATGATTACATCATTGCTTTTGTTATTATGTGAACCTTATGTAATAAATATGGCAACACTCATGTTAGTACATTTATTAAACCTATAGCGGTTATTTAGCAACAACGTAAAATATTTCAGTAAAACTAATATATACTCAATAATGTACAATTCCCGCTGAATATTTTTTTGAATTTATTAGTGATTAATCATAATCACCAATAAATGTATTTGTGATTATGATTAATCACCGGCAGTTATATATAAGCATTGTATTAATCCCATTTATAGTAGCATATGTATCTAGATGTTTCAATTTTTTCAGTGAATTAAATTGATATAATTTTTCAGCACTGCATTTTACTTCTTCTTTTCAAACCTGAGTACGTTAGAAATAATATCTTAAGTATGTAAAGGGAAGGGTAATTAATTCCATTTAGAGAAATAATTTGATTCAGTTTCAGATTTTCAAATAAGACTAGAACTGAATTCTCTTATAAGAAATGAAACTTGACCTCCATTAACTTTAAATTTATTTAGAGAAACATCTGAAAAAATATATCAATTCTTTTATTAAAAAGTTATTCTACTTCTTTCTAATAAATTTGCAATGACTAAATCTTAAAAATGAATTGCGAAGCCAAGATAACCAATAAAATCAAAACACTGTTGCGCAGTATATTTGTTAGAATAAACTTACATAATTATTAAATGATATTAGTTTCTATTGATTCACATTTGACCAGAGTGTGCGCTATTAAATAATGCATCTTTTGATGAATAGTGAAGAAAAGAGAAAAGAAAAGAATACTGATTTTCGAATGAAATACTCAACAAGAAAGAGAAGTTATTTGAATTGTTCTTGTAGCAGATTAATGACAAAGTCATTACTTCTAGTTGCTACTCTTTTTTGTAGTAAAATGAAATATTTTCAAGATGTAGTGCTTCACCGTTAGAAGATTTAAATCATTAGAAAACTGCTAGCAACTCAATGTTTATGAAAATCATTGCCATGAGTTTCGAGCTCAATGAATTGCTCTTCTCGTGAAATGAATTAACCATAACACTCTAGGGCCAACTTTTAATTCTCTGAACCCTAACTATCATGTGGGAAAGCACGAAGCATTTTTAGAACCAAAATTCTCCCGTATGATTGTACTTTTTTGCTTAAGGCATCCAACGCTTATAATCATCTATTAGAATCGATGTATAACTCGTTTAAAGCTGATGGAAATGGATCTTTAATAGGTGTTAGATTTTTTTAAATGACCGAGATGGGTTTGTATTATTTTATCCTTATTGTCCTATTTCGATTTCAAAATACCCTTTATTGTTGTAAACGTATCTGCAGTTATATTAATTCTATCAACAAGTCGTTTTTCTTCTTCACCTAAAGGGCCCTGGTTCGTTCCCGGGTTTCTATACCAATTATTAATTTAGTAGGTATTAAATTAGACTGACAAGTATCAAAACATTTCTTTATTTTCTCAAAGAACAAACTAACTTTTAGAAGGTGTTGCCAACTGGGCAACTAAAATATTATATGTAATCTCGTTCCCAAAAGTAACACTGCCTATTTGTGTACTTGCATTTTTTTTTTCAAACATTATCAAAAAACTCTTTATAATAAAGTTTACACCTGTAAATAAAATGCAACAGATTGAGAAACTGAAATATCAAACTTATTGTGAATTTTGTGGTAGTGTGGTGTTTTTGTGAAAATGAATAATTTAAGATGTATTATACTAAGCAAATTCTATTAAATAAGTTTAAATAGGTGTAAATATAATAGGTGTATATATAATAGGTGTATATATAATAGGTGTACTATTTAATAAATTTGAAAAATATATATTTGAGTAAATTTTTATTCAAATAAACTTGAAATTTTATAATAAAAAACCAACATTTCTTATACGAACTACTTTTTTTTTACTTAACAAACAGAAGTTGATTTCTTATTTACATTGCCTTCCCAATAATTTCTCATTAAATAGTAATATTCACAAGAAATAAGTTAGTATTTCATTATGAATTATGTACTCTGAAGTTTTTAATAAAGTTTTTAACGTCTTTCAGGAAGTTTTTAATTAATTCATGAAATGCACTACATATATATCTTACTCTAAAGGGAAAATATATTTAAAATAGCTTAGTACTGAAAGAATTAATATATCCCAGTTATGGCAAGTTGCAAGGAAAATTAAAACGCTGGCGAAATAACTAATAGTGTGCAACAATTCCAAGATCATGTGGAATTTTTCTGATTGCATGGATTTAGGTACGAGTACGATGAATATGACTTAAGGATAGATTAATGCACCAATATAGATGTTATTTTATTACATATGTAATTATACTACATGTACTTAATTACATCTACCGTTACATCTTAGACTTAATAATTACGATTATGCTGGTGTTAATAGTTTAAAGCAATTTCTGGGTTGGGATAAAGTCTAACCAATTTAGTTTGACTTCGATTCTCCTTTTAAAGCCCAAACTATTCATGACTAAATCTTCAAATACTTCACAAAATCTCATTTATTTCTGACACGTATTTATTATATTATTTATATATTTTTGCGAAATTTATTTATTATATTATATTTATTTTTTAACACACAGACTAAAACTTATCTCCTTTATTTGTCTCTCACAAAAGTAATTTAAATTTACGTCCTCATTTGCCAATTATTCTGTTTCAAAAACCATTGCCCCTTTTCTGGTCATGCCTTGTATACTTGCATAGAAAACATTCCTTGTTAATTGTATTGGCTAATATGTACCGAATTAAATGATTTCCAAAGGGGAAAAAAAGCTTTAAAATTATAGAAAAACAATTAACAATGAAAAAAATGCTTCTTTTTACACTAAATAACGAAACAGGTTAACTATCATGAATATTTTCAAAAGGAGTCATATAAATATATATGTAATAAGGAAATATATCCACTGTATTAAAAATATAGTCTTTAATAGTTTGTTAAACTAGATTTGAACATTGATAGATGTTCCTTAATTTCCTAAATAGTAACATTTTTATTTTGTGATTCTTTTAATTTAAATATCTTGTTTCAAGTATAAATTATTAACTATTTTACTATCCGAAAGATAATTCGCATGAAAAGGAAAGTAAGATTATTCCTTTATCAGCATTATTCCCAATGGAAGGATTTAAGAATTTCTTTGATGGCTGTATTAGTCTGAGAAATTTCGTCATAATATTGTTACAACGGTATGGTGCTTAAAAAAATTGATTATGGAATAATAAATAATATCGGGCAATGAATAATTCCAAATTCGTTTAGTGCAACTAAAGACTTCTTTTCTCTAAGAGTGTTAGTAGAATCTTAATTTTCAATAAAATAGAGAAATTTTTAATGCCGTGCATTTGTTCTGTGTTCTTATTTTGCAATGATTTTAAAATTAAGGAATAATTGTAACTAATACATCGTAGAACGACATATCAGCTTACATGTATCAGATTAAAATATACTGTATGTCATCTACTCTGAACTATATACTTCTTTCAACAAAAGAAGTTTGTTCCATTTAAGATTTCAGTAAATACAATTTTTTTTTATTTTGTCACAGCTGCTTTATTCAATGACACAAATTGACTAAGCATAATATATCAGAATTTCCTTGGAATAAACTGGCATTTGCAATAAAATTATCATATTTTATCATTTGCAATGAATCAATCACAACAAAAGTCTCATTTTCACCTATATTTGCCTAACATATAGTATTTTCAAGCAACAAATCTATGGTTAGATGCATAATTTCATGAGAAATTTGAATTTTCCATTTTGGCCCTCAAATGGAAGAAAATACTACTTTTTGCTCAATTTTATTTGAACAATAAAAAAAACGTATTAATAATTTAATTTTAATTTATGAACAAAAAAAGAAAAATATATATACTTATTATTGAAAAAAAAACATAATTTAAGGCATCAGGAAAATTTTAGTTTTAAAAATTACAAATTGTTTTATAAATTGTTAATTATAAACACTCTTTGAATAACAACACTCTTGATTCAGAATTACTGCATAGTTTTAATTCAACCACTTTCACAGAATTAATTTTCGATTTTTAAAAATTATGAAACTAGTACTAATGTTACAATTCTAAATCTACTAACTATATGTGTAATAACAAATAATAATATAGGAAAACTTTTTTAAAAAATATTTTAGAAATTTACTTTCAATGCTTCAAAATGTGTAGGTAAGAAAATGTTGCAATTTCTTAAAACAAATATATATATATATATATATATATATATATATATATATACAAAAGTATAAAAATCAAGTTAAATGGAAAAACAAATAAACCAAATAAAAAATATTAAAAAAAGAAGAAGTGTTTTGTATTTTCCTTTCTGTTAAAATGGTATATCTCTTAGGCCTAATTTCAGGGGATTTTCGGGTCACGAAGGAATCATTATTAGACGTAATGTCTGAATTTCCTTAACAGAAAAAATCCCTTTTTTGAATCCCTGCCTGAGGGTGACCCTTGAAAAAGTCTTCAGGCCGGATTCTTCTTTTTTTAATATTTTTTATTTGGTTTATTTGTTTTTCCATTTAACTTGATTTTTATACTTTTGTATCAGTTCATCTGTGTTTTAGAAGTTGCTGCATTTGCGCTCTCTAAATACTATGAAGTTTTTACCTGTTCCATTTTTGGTTTTTGTTTGAATAGATAATAATTTTTGTTTCGATTTTGAAACTGTTTCGCTTTCGTTTTCATTTTAGTTTCGTTTTC
>JAPMOR010092911.1:17287-27604 GCA_026543865.1 Argiope aurantia
AAATTGATATAACATAAGGCGGAAGTTATTGCCTATTGTTCTGTAATCATGTAATCAACATTTTTTTTCTAACATATAAAAGGAATATTTGGGTGAAATTCCTAATATTTGGTTATACATATTAATATGCACAGTTTGAGGCCACAAATACGGTAGAGATGGTGGTAAGTGTTCATAATTTGAGTATCTTAATATATATGTGATGACTAAAGCAATAGTCTTAATATATATAATATTCTGCATTCTTAATATTCTGCACGCCAGTTGCAATCAATCAAACATTTCTTTCGCTTTTATTTTTAAATTAATATTCGAAGTTGAGCTCAGAAACATAATAAAATAAAAGAGCAATTGCTTTTATTGCTTTCAGGTGCAGTGTTTTATTTGCTAAAATGTGTGCTACTTCTGCAACGTCATCCAGTTCTACGTTGTATGAAACAGTCAGGCAGCTGCTTTTCTTTACAGATTTGCTTTAGTTGGTACTATGATTTCATTCTGATAGTGATTTATTCCTCTTTTTTATTATTCTTGTTTCCTTAATCATCTTCATCATTTATTTATTCTAAAATTTTACTGCAGTCACTGAAAATGATATCCCGTCTTCTTCCTGCCGTCGCCATCTTGGGTTTGCTTGGTAAGTAGAGCAGTTTAGAATGTTAAGAACGCCCTTATAAAATCAGCTCCCTTCATAACTTGAAACCGATGATTCATATAAATGTAAATAGTTTACAGAAGGCTGAGAAAAAGAGAAAAAGAAAACCATAATAAATAAAAAAAATCAAATCACATTCTTTTCTTGTTTTAGAAAAATTAGTTTCTCTTCAGTATAAGAAAATAGCATCCAATTTTTGTGAATCATGTATCTGAATATTTATTAAAGTACACATTTTTTTGGATCGTAAATTCAAAATGTATGGAATTTAACATTTAAATTTTGAATTTAATAGTAGTTAGTTAGTTTAGATGGTTTGTTTAAGATGATATTATTATGTATCTGGTCGATTGTTGTTTTTAAATTTTTAAAAATTGTAACATTTATAGTTTATATAATTTATGTTTTTAATACATGATTAAGTTTAAATTCTATATTTTAATGAATTCTAAACATTTTTCATCCTAATTATTTCGGAATATCCTTTCATTTGAATATTCCAACACATGCATTTCTGTTATTGCTTGATTTTATAATTGTACTCATGAATGAAAAACAACTTTCGAGATCAGATTAGATTGCATGAATTGTTCTCTAAAATGATGTGCTTTATATAAACCCTCTTTATTTTTATAATAAATTTTTCATTCAGCTATTTTTTTAAACTTTTTGAAGCTATGATAAATATAGTTTTAGTTATTAACAAAATTTCATAAATTACTTTTGTGGTATATTTCAGCCCATGTTGCTGCCGAGCAAAGTAAGTACAATCAGATTTTGTCTTACGTTCGCTTTAAGTATAATGCATTTATAAGCAATATTAAAAAGAATATAGTGATACTTTATCTAAGTTTAAACAGTCGATTAACGTCACATTTTGAAAAAAATACTATTTTTAATAATGTCTTTATTATTGAGAGGAATTTAATATTCAGCATGGAAAAAATAATTGATTAAAGTTCATGTTTGCATGAGAAAAATCGAAAAAAAAATCAATGAAGAGAAATTGAAAACAAAAATGCATTTTACTTTTAAATATTTTTAATAATTTAATAATTCATTATTTTATATAACACAAAAACTATGATAACTCTTCAGTTGATAAATTCTTTTTGAAGTAAAATAGTAACTTTGGTTTGTATAAAATTTAGGAGAGGAAACAAAGACTAATTTTATGATAGCAGTTGAAAGTAGTTTTCTTTGATTTATTAAACAAATTTCTATAGGGTGAATTCATAGATGGTTAATGGATTGGAATTTAAGAAAGTAAAAATATAAAATATGGATATCTTATTAACATTCAAAAAATATTTAAATAAAGGGCTTTTCATAAGTGTCCCTTATTTTGTATATTCACAAGAAAGTTTTTATAAAAAAAGACAGATAATTTTATTTCACAACCATTAAAAAATTAATATTATTGAAAATTATAATGTTTTTGTCTGGCATTATTTCTTATTTGTGTTTATAAGAATCTATTTTTTTTTAATTTACACTAATTCGTTACTTTATGTCAGTATTACACAATTTATATGAAAAAATATAATGTTATTTTTGGAATTTTTTAAAATTTTATTATATTTTTTAGAAAAATCATTTGATGACAAGTGAATTTATTGCAGTTGATACATTTAATATTAAATTGTCCAGAATTAAAAAAGGTACATTTTCTCTAGATTATCACAGATGCAAAGTCATTGTAATGCAGCTTACGGCCAATGGACTACATTTACTTAGGTAAGCATTCCATTGCCTGCATTATTTTTGATAGAAGGACATTTTGCATTATTACTTTTGTTCACATAGAAGAGTAGATGCATAGTCAGCTCGAATTAATATTAATTAATAAAAAGAAAAAATAATGATTTGATTTGAGGTGTCGGCAATTCAAATGTTACTCATAAGATGAAGAAAAATGTAGTTCACAAGATAATATAATACTTCTTTAAAAATTTTAAAAAGAACTAGAATAATTACAAATGATAAATTTTTTTCTGTATTTGAAAATTATTATTATTATATATATTTTGTTTCCAATAATACGAAATTTTTTTCTCATTTGTAATTTTCCTTCCCATGTTTTCATAATTAAATCTTGAAATTGTAATTCTCACAAAATCATCTTAGAAGCAAATGATAACCATGGAGATTCCGATAAAAAGAAATTATTTGAAATAAAACATTTACTTTAAATATATAGTCTATATGCATATATGAAATGCAATTACTATAACCGAAATAGAAAATAAGATTGTTTTATCTATGATGGAAAACTAAAATCTCGACTCTCTTTAGCACCTATTTTCTTCGAATTTCGGGTTTCCTACTACATTCGTCTTGATGACAATTCCTACATATCCGGGTTTCCTGGTCCAATTGGATTTTTTATTCTCTTAAAGCTTGACGAGCCATTCAGAAACTTTCCATCTGCTGAGAATTTTAGGCATCAATCAGTATCAATTATCAAATAGAAAGAAATGTCCTTCAGCAAGCAACTCCAAGCAGTCGGCTGGGAAGTCTAATCATCAATCAATATCAATTATCAAATGGCTAAAAAAAAATGCCCTTCCAACCTTTATCCTCTTTCTAAAGAAACTCCAAACAGTCTGTAATAAATAGAAAATTGGAAGTACTTGAAAGAGACATAGGTGAATTTGATATATCAATTCTAACTAAAAACTACTCAAAAGCACTTGGAACTAGTCAATAAAAAAAGAGTAAAACGAAATAATCTATGATGAAAAAAAGATGATAAAAAAAGAAAGCTATCATCTATCAATCTATAAAAATATGGTAACATACATTTCTTTCAGAAATCTGACTTTCTTTTCTATGCAAAGTTTAGATGCAATACTTTCAATTTAATGCAATACTTGTAAAATAATGGAAAATGAATCAGCATACTGTTTAATTGCATGAAGTATCAAAAATTACACAGAATAGGAACTAAAATTCCAAATACAAAAATGGATGCAATATCATAAACAAATATAACGTAAGAATAATTACATAAAAATATTCTTAAAGACGAAAACATTATTTTGAAAACCAATAATATTGCAATTTATAGAATTATATTAATAATTAGTATTAAACTATTAAATACTTAATTTAATAGTTTGTTGATCTTTTAAATATTATGCATACAGTATTAATTCCTTAATGAATAGCAAAATGAGATGGACATTAGTCAAAAAATTGTCCAACATCCAACTTAAAATGTATTATACTCACACATATATATCATAGGCATAAGTCTACAAAATTTCAGATTATTTTAAGCATTATTAATAATGAATTATTTACTATGGAAATCAATTGCACAAACAACAGATTTTAAAGATAGTCACTATTTTATAAAGAGTTGCTTCTTACTAAGACAGGAGGTTGGAATAAACTGAGTCTATCAGAGCATTTAGTTTTTTAATTTATTAACGTTACATTTTCGAACATCTTTCTACATGGAATTTCGAATTTTTTCCTCAACTCAAAAGGTTACAGTCAGTGGTGCAGATGATTTTGTGTCGTTTAGTAACACATTTCCTTTTCTAACTATATATTAACTGCTAGGAAAATCATTAATATGATTTTAAAACTATAGTTTTAATGATTACTATTAAATATATTTGAAGAATTAAAATAGAAAAATATAATGAACCTTCGTAACTAAATGAAAGCTAAGAAGTTAAGTATATTCCAAGCTTAATGCAATATAGAATGTTTAAGTTATTTATGTAATCGAATCGAAGGAACTGTCTTCGATTTCCTGAATAAATTGTTCAAGTAATAATTATTGAAAAATAAAGTATTATCGATTTATTACTAACATTTTCTCTTTTATAGATATTAATACTTTTATTTCAGTATCATAAAATTCTCCAGCCTAGCATTTTTATTCGTATTTTCCTATACATATTTGCAAGAGTTTGTAGTTGTCTTTTCTGGTGACGAACATCCTATACATACTATCATTTATTTAGCTCTCCTTTCGAGCCACTTGTGTGATATATGACTTTGCCTTTTTGTAAACTGTATATAATTAAATATATTATAGGTTCTCTATTATATGACTAAGTGGGGTGAATTATGATGAAAACTGTCTCAGGCATGTGTTGTGTATCAAGATGTATCTCATACAAAGGCTACATAGAAAGACTCTCTTACTTTTCAAAACAAATACTGTCGCTTCTGGCTCTAATATACCCAGTACGGTGTAACATTATAGACGTACTGGGAATCCCTTCTGAAAACCATAACCCAAATATTCTGTATTTCTGGTAGATTTTTATATCCAACTCTACAATGTATAGTATCATAATTATTTTTATTTCAATTGTATATTGACTAGATGCTTATGATGACAGAATAAGAGTGCTACGTGAAAATCAGATATTATTTATTAGTAAATATAAAAATTATTAATAATGCAATTGCCTTTTAAGTTGTTGCGTGGTAGGATTTATGACATTTTATAAACCCGCTCACAGTTATCTGTCAGTGATTTAAGCCTAGTGAGCGTCTCTTGTTTTTTCAGTAGCGCTAACTACGGTCAAGAGTACGACTTAGTACTTCATGCAACACATTCACTTGCACGGCCCATTTTTATAGGGGAAGGGCACATTCGCTCTTCTTACAGATAGAACACAGAAGAAGAATAACCATGCCCGAATCGGGACTCGAATCCGGGGCACCCAGATCACGAGGAAGACGCGCTACCCCTATGCAAAGACGCCGGCCGCCTCCTAAGTTGCGCTATAATAAGACAGAAATACATAATTGTCTTTAAAGTAACTGGAATGAGTTCTAAATCAGTTACATACGAAACATCTTCTACTTCATAACGGTTCCTAAATTTTGGATGTAAACATAATAAAGCATATTATAACTCATAACTCAAGTTGAGTAAAACTCCAAGCAAAATAAATTAAGACAGAATAATTAATATTGAATGTATGCAAAAAAATTATTGCCTCTCTACTTTCTAATCAAATTATGAACCGATGTTCCATATTTTTACTTTAGTAATTTAGCTACTAATTTCACTATATGTCTAAATAATTTAAATTTTTAATGTTTTTTTTTTCTTTTAACAGATGTCTTCGATATGAATATGACGATGGAATGTGACTTTATTGGCCACTAAGGATTGTATTGAATTTTTTTGTTTGTTAATATGTGTTGTACGTGTTTTTGTTAATAATGTGTTCAAATGTGAAAAAGTATTATTACATAGTTGCTTATAACTATTTCATCAGTTTTAACCTAACTTGATTCTTCACATCACCGAAATAAATAATCAAATTTTTATTTATATTTATTTTTCTAACTTCTTACTACATTTCATACATTTGAATAAGTTTGAAATTTCCTTAAATATGATATTAACTATATTTCTTAGAAATGGTTTTGTGGAATTGTTCAGAATTATAACTTAATTTTTCTCCATTCTTTCAAGCGATTGTGCTGGTATAATTATTTTTATAATAATATGTTAAAAAGTGAAAAAAAATGTTATATGTTCGCTTATAACTATTTCTCCAATTATCTAATTCTAACTTAATTCTTCACACTTCCGAAATAAATGCTCAAATGTGTGATTAATTTCAAAATTACAGTAAAAATGATGTTATATTTATTAGAAATTTTGATATCATTTTTATTCAGAATAATCTATTATTTTGTCTGCATGTTTTCATGGCATTGTATTTATGTAATTCGGTTTTTGATATTGTTTAAAAATGATTGTGAAAAAATATTACAAATTTGTTTATAATTATTTCACCAGTCTCCTATTTTACTTTCTTCCCACTGTCGAAAAGTAAACATATATTGATAATTCGTTTCTATAATCGTATATTGAAATAATTTCGTTGTCTTATGCAAAATTCATATTAACAATCTTTTATAGATATTGTTATATTGTTTTGCAAAATATTTCAGAATAACCTCAAAAATTTTCCGTTTATCAACAAAAGGAGTAATATTAATTTCCATTACATAGTGAGTACCGATAGGCATTAAAATTTATTTGAAGGAGTTCTTGAAAAAGAAAACAAAACTTAAAACGTTTTTAAAAAGTTAAGGTTATACTTATAATATCCCAATGTTACAGCAAAGCGAATTAAGTATAATGTTCCACGAATATATTTGGTATGCAAAAACATATCTGGTAATATAATATCAATTCAAATAATCAAATGACATAATGTATTTAATAATTATTGCTCAATTTCAAAATAATTTGGTTTCAAACTTTATAAAATTTTATTCTTCAAATAAAATTTAACGTCTTCTTAAATGAATGTTTTTAATTTATCGGTGGTTAATATAAACTTAGAATCACAAAGTTGTATGTTTAAATATTATAAAAAAGAATTTTGTCATAGACTTTACGAATTACTTTAGACAAGTACAATTCGTATCAATTTCGTCGTCAATGAAATGCCCAATTAATAACTACACACCTGTAACAGATTTTTCCACTCTGAGTTTTCGAATACTTTAGTTTGAAGTTCATTCTCTATGTTTAGAGATATTGGTGAATTTTTATTGAATAAGCACACTTCATGAATCATTTTCTTTGCATTTGCCAGAGAATCAATATACATTTTTTATTTATCAAAAATAAGTTTAAAATTTGTCTTTTTTATATTATTTATGTGTATTAAAGATATTGTTATATAGTTTTGTGTTTGATTTCTTCAAATTAGTGGCATTAATGATAGTTTGAAACGTTCCAAATTATGTCATATTGAGTTACATTTATAAAATGATTCACCGAATTCTTGCAGAAAATCATTGTATTTCTGCAACATCTTTTTTTAAAGTTATTTGCTTTTCCAATTATTACTTCACAAATGAAATATTGAAATGTGAAAAGAATGAAGTTTGTGAAATATTTTCAACGCCTGTGAAACATTGCCGGCCATCAAGGTGTTGCAGCGGATGCTATGTGCCGGGACCCCGCGATTGAGAGGCCCCCCAGCATGATCAAAAATTAGAATAATGTTCTGAACAATAATAGCGCTCACACATATTAAAGTTGACGTACTAGTTGATTTGCATGTGACCGGATGTTCGTCTTCTATAGCCATTAAAAAAATGACTCACATCACAAAACTAAAGATGATATAAAAGCAGCCAAATACTATACTACCCAAATGGATTGTACTCCTGATATTTCCTATCAGGAAAAAATTTCAGTCATTAATAGAGAGGAAAATTTGGAAAAGAAAAGATTAATTATAAATTAGTCATTTATGGTTTTTTTTAAATAACTGATATGACTAGAGAAGGACTAGTAAAACCTCTATTGAAAAGATTAAATGGGATTGATTTAGATATTGTGAATTATAGGCAAACAACAACAGTAGTAATATGACAAGGAAATATTACGGTGTACAATCTAGAATAATTGCTCTAAACTTTCATGCAATATATGTGCCTTACCTATCATATTCATTTAATTTATTAATTTTTGATACAGCTTCCAGCAGAATATATTGTAAAAAATTTTGTGGGGATATAGCAATGTTTATGTTACTTATTTTTTACATCTGCAAAAAAATGGGAAATTCTACAAAAAATATTTAAATATTACTCTTAAATTATTATGCTACACTTGTTGGGAAGCCAAAATAGATAACGGTTAAAACAGTGTATACACAGTTTGAACAAACTTGGGAGAATTTATTAAAGTAAAAACCAAATAATACAGCGGCATTCGAAGCTAAAAGTATATTGGATTCAATACAAACTATTTATTTTATGTTTAATAGTACGGTTTGCAATAATTTCCAAAATTAATACTATCAATAAACCATTTTAAGCAAAAATTGATTCGGCTTTTAATTTAGTTTTTAAAATTAAAACTGGAATACAAAATTTAGGGACAAATCGTAATACATTTTTAGAATGAGCAAAAGTTTTGACACGCAATTTGAATATTTCAGAACATTTTCCTGATAAACAAATTCGAATAAGAAAAGGATAATATTACAAAATTGCAGAATATGAAATTATAATAAACCCGGTAGAGGAATTTAGATGTTTTTTTTAATATTATAATTGACTACATAATTGACATAATTCACAATATCTAATTATAAAAATAAAAGATATATTTTAAAGAATATTAAATATTACTTCTGATTTCAAATTATTCACTGATATGAAAACTGTAGAAAAACTTTAATTAGAAAAAAAAACATTTCAAAAACTTTGTAAAGTTTTATAACAAAGATGTAAATGAAAATCTAATCTTGGAAATTAGTTTGCTACTGAATTTGATTTTGAATGAAAAAGATGTAAATAAAGCTCAAGACATATTTCAGTACATACTAAATAATGATTATAATTCGTTAATTCTAAATGTATTGTGTTTAAATTTTTCTTTACTTTTTCAGTTAATAGAGCAAGCGCTGAGCGCTCTTTCTGAAAATTAAAATTTATAAAGAATTATATTCGCTCAAGCATGTGTAAAGAGCACTAAAATGCACTTGCGCCGAAAAAGAAAATGCAAAATCCAATTATCAAAACAAAAACCAATATTAAATAAATATGCTTTAGTAATTTACGTTCGTGCTTGTAATTCTTTTGTATTTTATAAAAAAAATAGGGTACCAAAGGGCTTTTTGTACCCAGGACACTTTGTAGAGAAGGCGGCCTCTGCCGTGAAATTTTTCTCAAAGGCATAACGAAAGTAATGATTAGAATATAGCTATAACCCATTTATTCTATAGCATATTTAAGGAAGAAAAAAGCGTATTTCGCATAAATAGGTTTCTAAAAGTTGATGCATAATAATTAAAGTAATTTAATAAAAATGTGTGGCATGAACTTAAATAAAAAATATAACAAATTGATTATTTTTTATCTTACAATAAACTAAATAGAATTGCGAAATCGCTAATGGGTATTTTATTAAACGGAATTTTTTAAATTTCATCACTTTCCAATTCTATGGAACTCGTTACTCAATCCAAAGTCAGCTTTGAAGCTTGAAAATAGTTGTCAGTTTATTAGAGGACATTAATATAAATATATATCATTTTGAATATTCACACCCTAATGTAAAATTTTAAAAATGTTTATCCAAAGATATACGAAAAAATGCATTAAATATTCCGCATGTTTAAATAATATTTGTTAACGAACTCACTGTTCCAATATAAATTTTTCAACAGTTCAAGTGCACTTTGTAAGTGCTCAATTGCAAATAAAAAGCCATACAATACTGAAAAGAAGATCACTGTGAAAGGAACTTTAATTTTAATTACTTTAATTTAATTCGTTTATCAGAAAGAAATAACAAGTGAAAACACAAAAAAAAAGAATGAAATTTCGATAGAAGTTGTCAAAGACTTCCGTATTAACACAATATTATTTATATCAGTTAAAATATGGGCACTTATGATTTCATTAAATAATTTATATTGCTGTTAATCTAAAAATCTTCTGACAAAAAGAAACTAATAAATCTAAGCATGAACTTAATTAATATTATTAGAAAAATAACATCCAAAATATATTCTGAAACCAGCTTCTAAGGATTTCATTAAGGGTTCATTCCTTCTAAGAATTAAGTTTTCTGAAATATTATTACAGTTCTGAAGCTTCCATTATAGTATATATATATATATATATATATATATATATATATATAT
>JAPMOR010092911.1:35993-47944 GCA_026543865.1 Argiope aurantia
GTTTGAGTGAAAACGAAGGATTTTATAGGCTCTAATGAAAATACATTTTGAAGGAACAGTTTACGAAGTTGTATACTCAGACATTAGGATAAAAATTACTGACACACGCTTCACAAAGACTTTAATGAATTTAAAGTTATTCATTAAAGTCTTTCAGTGTTAATTATGTAAAAACTGTTAAAGAAATTGAGACAGAAACAAAAAAAATTTCTTCATTATCTGCAGTAAAGTAGCTCAGAAAAAAGTGAACTTAAGACTCAAATCAACCAAAAAAGAAAAAAAAAGATGTTTAAATATATAAATGGGGTGAATTTTAAGTAAACTATTTAAACTATTTTTTTTTCTATTTTAATTCTTTTTTGAATCTGGAGTTTTCTTAAAATATACAATTTCATAAAATTACCACACCTGTCACATGATTTCTTAAAAAACTTTCTTAGTCATAAACTTTGAATCTGGATATTATAATTTGCATATCATTCTATAATGAATGTACAAAAATAATCCCCATTGAATTAGCATTTTGAATTTTATTGCGCTTTATTCTGTTGATATTTGGGCAATTATCTATATTATTCACTTCAAAAATATTTTTGAATAATATTATTACTATTATTCAAATTTTTTTTTTTAATTTTTATAATATATTAGTACATTTTCTAGAAGACAAAAATGTTTAAAAGATACCAACATTCTTTGTTTACAATTCCATTCGCTTAAATTTGATATAATACATCGCAGGCTTTGTAAATTTTGATTAAGTTTTAATATATGTTTTTTTTTAAATCTGTGAAAATGAAAAAAAGTGTATTTTTAATTCAAAATTCTCGTGCGGTAATGGCAGGTGTCTTATGTAGTAAAGACATAATAATAAAAATATATTTATAATATTTATTTTAATCATATATCTCAAAATCATCTCCAAATGCATGCGGACTGTACTTAAAATCTTAAATTATTCATTAACTGTAATAAAAATCTTTCATTGCATATTATTAAATCAATTAGAAAACATAAAAATAAATTCGTTCAAACATTACTTTAATAATAAATTAATTCGTTGCGAAGTAAGTCTTAAAATTAAAATTTCTCCTGCTTCAAAATTTGAGGAAAATAGCTCGAAATTCAAACAATATCTTTTTTAGTGTGAAAATTTCATAATATTGAATTATTGTTTTTTTTTATACCCTGGGTACAATATCTGTCAAATAAACCATATTATGCGGAATTAAAATATTACACTTATGCGATAGTAAAACTTCATTAAAATTATTTTTATAAATTTATTTTGAAATATTCTTAACTAGATAAGTTATTCAATGAGTAATAATATTTTCTATTAACACTCAAATTGAAAACATGCATTTCATAAAGTTATTTATGCATCAATTTAACTTATAATTTCATTTTATGTGCAGGAGTTTTATTATGAAAACTAATTATAAATATTTGGAAAAATAATATCTTAGAAAATATTAGATATAAATAAATACCTTGTATTCATCAATGGTCACTGAAACTGTTTTAATAACTCCATTTTATGCCCAGTTCATATTGTAACATCGAGATTGTAGAATAAAATCATTCAGAAAAAATAGTTTTTATTCCTGGGTGGCGGGGAGAGCCTTTTTTAGTTTGTAATTGCCATATATTGAGTATTTTTTATATATTTAAATGCTATTATAAGATTCAAACTGATGTAAAAAATATAACAAGCCGAAAAATTCATTATTATTTTTTATTTAAATATTTATTAACTTTTTCGCATTTAGAATTAAATTGTATGATATTTGTGAGAAAAAAAAATGATAGCAATAAGGCAAATTAAAAAAAGAAAAACTTACAAAGTGTTCTTTTTATGGTAATTAAAAGGAAAAAATACTTTCCCTTAATCACTTTTTTTTATAAGTTCAAATGTAATCATTTCAAATAATTGATAAGATTATAGTTCATATTACTGAAGCTACAAAAAATGTTTCCTTCATAGCTTTCCAATAGAAATGTAGTTTTGTAAAAATAAAATAAATTTACGCGTAATTTACTTTACACTTCCAGAGAAATATTTAGCATTTTAAAGACGCAAGAGTCAGTATATAAATTTTTTTAATCAATTATTGTAGAAAATATTTTTTAAAATATGATAAAAACTATTTACACCTATTATTTATATTTATTATGAATATGAATACGCATTTTTACAACAATTTAAAATAAATAGTAGTAAAATTAATTGTAGATTTACTAGAATCTTAATATTCTTTTTATACTATGATAGAATTGAATGAACGACAAAGTTAAGGTACAAATATGGAAAAAAGAAATGCTTTATTGTTATCATTAAACAATTTTAACATCAATTTTTCTTCTTCTCTGTCCAGTAATGTTTTATGCAATGTATCATTATTACTAAAATTTCACAGCGGAAATAATAATAGAACACACATATATTATTAATATATCTAAGTAGTATTATTTTAAAACTTTGCGAAATGTTCGAGAAATTTATATATTTTTCTTTTATTGTAATTTCTGTAAGTGCTTAATGTCGTGGTCAAATTTAAATAAAAAATGGCAAATAAAAATTACAAAAACCCTGGTATGCTATTCTACAAATTGATATCTAAATTAAAAGGCTAAATCAGTATCCTTACATCATAAAGGAAAAGATAAAGTGCAAATAGGATTTTTCACAGAGATTTTTAATGCAGAAGTTCCTTGTGTATCTTTTACTTATCACAAACTGATTTATTTTCAAAAATGTTTTGATCATTAATTTGAAGTTAAACGTTTAAAAATATTATTTTGAAGTTAAAAGTTAAAAAATGAAACCTACAAATGAATAATTTTTAAATGTTTGATTTGAATGGTAGATTTATCTTTTAAATGACCATTTTACTTTCAATTAACTAAATTTATTCTTCTATTCACCATAAATTCTATTATGAAGGTTACGAAAATTTCATTTACATTTTAAAAAAATATTGTTTTTGCTTAGTTGTTTAATAATTAATATAGAATTATATATTATGGTCTTTAATTTTATCGTGTGATTATTATTAGCACAATATTAGAAACAATATTAAATAGCATACTGAGTTAACAGATATATAAACTGTAAGTTTATCGGAAAAATTATCAACATTTTAGCTCCATTGAGAATGAGTTAGAAACTTCTATTTAGTAACTAGTCATATCTTGTTAATTTAGAAGTTTGACTATTTAGAAGAACATTCATGTGGAAGATGGAATTTTAATTGTTCAGTTGTTTAATTCGCTGTTGACTGTTTGTTCGTCAGCCTTTTCTAAAAAATATGTAAAAGCGATAGTACCAAAACTGAATGGTTTAAATATATTACATTTGGTATGTGATTTTGCGACTACAAGAGCTAAAAACACGTTTAAAACACAATCTCTATTTTAGAAAACAATTAATCACCTTTAAGTGATTAATAGCCAAAAATTTCGCCAAATATAACTCGATACATTCAGTAAAAGTACCGCATTTCCGCCAAAGGTTAAAATTTCGTAACTATATTAAGCCAATGTCATGCAAGAACTTTCTCTAACATAAATTCCTTATTATGCGAAAAAAGTAGGGGATATTACTCCCGCTGGTATATTGATGGTAAGTCAAAGCCAGTATATTTACAAATAAACAAGAGATTAATATGGTCATTTGAATAGTATTAAATATTTTTATCAGTTAAGAATTCATTTTTCTACGATGCTTTTGTTTATAGAAATCTCCTAATTCTGATTGTCTTATGCTGTAATTAAATTTCGAACCTACCGAACCTTTCGAAACGAAAAATAGTGTTACGAAATTTATACTTGTCATTCTGGAATCTTTCATTGTTTCTAATTTCCAAAAATAATTATTTAGAAAATATTTGATTGAATAATGAAAATGTTTATTCAAAATTCTTAAATGAAAATCATGGTATATAATATGTCTGCAAATATTTATATTTCCAATACCTCCGGGCGTATGTATTATCGACCAGAATATATTTTGATGGAGTATCTTAAAGCAAATATTTGTATTTCTTGCATCGTCTGGAGTATATTTGGTTAGGTAAAGGATCATCCAAAAAGAAGAGTATTTCGAATTAGGAAAATGCAAATCAGGAAAGTACTTCAGCAGTCAAGAGCAGATAAAAGAATGAACAATACCAGATATAGTTGTAGAATTAAATTATCGAAGTTATGAAAAACTGTAAATTGCATATATAGCATATGGTGTATTAAATGTCATTGAAATTTAAGTGATTTTCTTGAATTTTGAAAGTTATTGCAATTTAATATGAACAAATAAAATGGAAATAATATTTAATCCTACACTTAAGATACTACACTACATTTTCATGGAAACCAAAAATTCACAAAAACATGAATATAAATTAATGACTGAAATGTGAAGTCATAAAATAATTGAATAAACTGAAAAGCATTATATTGACGACACACAAAGTTTAATAGAAATCTACAAATTTAGAGAAAAAATAGTATACCAAATTTCAGCCGTATAGCTGAAAGCTGTTTCGTGTTATATTTGTTAAAGACAAACAGACAGTCAGACAGTTTTTCAAAAATTAGTTTTTCGAATTCAAGGAAGTCTAAAACACGGAAATCCTTAAAATTTCGAACACGATTTTGGGGGGGGGGGGGGGGGGGGCAATTTTAGTATATTTTCTGTACTTCGTATGCAGGAAAGTGAAAAAACAATATATTAATCGTAATAAAACGAATACAAGTATATGGCAGATAGAAACTGAAACGATTTTCGTGAAAATGTATGTTAAATGAATCAATATATTAATTAATAATAAAATGATTAAAGATAATAATAACGAAAATTACTATAATAATTATCGAATAATTAATGCATTGGATATGTCGATAAGACAATTTCAGTAAGAAAACTAATATTTTTCCAAAGCAATATAATAGATTCAACTGTACTAATATTATTATTCATATAATTAACATTAATCGATATTGACAGAGCTAAAGCTGTTCTGAGTATTGTTTAATTACGGGAAAAAGTATTAGAAAGGCATCAATATAGCTGCTGGAATCTTTCAAATATGCTTGATATATAAGAAGAGTAGTTGATTTTTTATCATTATTTCGCAATATACAAGTTTCAATGGTCTAATAACTTTATTCTGATAGATTCAAAATCATTTTCCGATGCGCCGTCGTAAGAGATCTGAACATCATGAAGTATATCAATTTTAAAGATATGATAAATCTCCATTAGGCAAGATGGCCCAAAGACCAGATATTCTATACAAGGCATTCCACCCTGAACACATATTTTCACTCAACTGAATGAAACCCCCACACTTGTTTGAATGATCAGTGCAAGGTTCCTTAAAAACAAATATCACCTATTATTGAATATATCCATAGTTTGGTATCAGTTATAAATTCCTTTACTGCATTATTTCATCTCCAGTTTAATCAGTTTAGATTTTTTAAAATCAGTTTAGATTAAAAAAAAACTCTGCTTTCCCATGAAGAATCTATCGATAAGATATCCGTTAAAGCGATGTTGATGCAAAAGTAAAAGAAATATCAGATTTTAAAACGAAGAATATATTTGAATATTATTGCCTCTCCAGATACGCAGATACTTCGGGTTTAGACGAAATATGACGATAATAATTGATGAAAGAAATAAGGAATCTTTTTGTTAAAAAAGATTCAATAATCATTCCTTCATGTTATCATTTGATATATCTGCCAGGGATTAGGATATTCCTCAAATATCGATCTTTTCTGGAAAACAGAACTTTTTTGTAATCATTAAGACATTTACCAATGCTAATTTAGAAAGATATATCATATATCGAATCATTTAAGCAAAACAATTTTTGCAAAGTGCCGTAATATTTTTTTTTTATTTATTATGGTATTTCATTTTTTTTTTTTTGAAGTTTTACAAGATCATAAAAGGTAGAGTTTCTTTATTAAAGGAAATTTCCATTTAAAATTAAAAGGAATAAAATGAGTTAAGATATGTTCCGATCTATGAGGAATGATAAGAAATGACGATGTTAGTCAATATTTTGAATGTCGGATAATATCGTGAAAATATCGTAATAATGGTAATGGGCACATTTTAATCAGGTTTGCAAAACTATAGGTACTTTTGGGAGTAAACAGCATTTGCATTACTTCCGGTACTTTTTGATTTTCCTTTACTTCGTAAAGATAACAAAATAAGTGCTGTTGATCTGATTTCTCAAAATATTTCTTCTTGTGTAGTTTATTATATTTTCAAGGAATTATATTAAAAATCCCTGAATTCTTTTTTTGCTTTATTCTATTTGCTTACAATTCTTATCTAAAAATTATTCAAAAAATTATTATTTATTAAGAAAATATTGATATCTGATAAATTTTAGTTTGATTTTTTTTCCTGTAATAAAAAACAACCCCACCATGATATTTAATGCATTTTTCTCGAAAATAAAAAAAAAGAAACTTTGAACCTCAAAGCAAAAATATCTAATTAAATATCAATGAAAGAAATGTTTAGTTAAAATTTTGTCTCACTCACATTGCTAGTGTTTAATGTAATATAGTTGTAACAAGATGTATCCTTCAACAATTCTTTTAAAAAATATACAATATTATTTTCTTTCAACTTTCCTAAACTTAACTAGCAGCTGATAAACATTTCAAAGTTTCGAATTTTAAAAATCTTAACAATATTTTAAATCAATATTAATTTCTGAGACTCCTTTCATTTAAATACAGTCTAATATATTTAAGTAAGTCAGACAGGATAGGCAAAAGAAAACAACCAGGGTAGTTATATTTCAAAAGTACAATATTTTTTTACTAAAATAAATAATTCATCGTAATATTTTATAAGTTCCACAAAGTGTTCAGGAAAATAATTTTGGAAAACATATGATCTTGTAAAAACTCATATTATAAAAGATGATAACTTTTTCCATTTAGTTTGTAGAACTTATTTAAATTCTATCGAAGAAATTAAAATATGAACAGATCCATTTATCGCTAATAAGTTGCAGAAATTATTTCCAATTTCTCCATTGAAAGGAATTACATTCCTCGAAAAGAATTTAATGAAGTAAATAAAGAATAAACTTTTAAAAGATTAGAATTAAATGAGAATTAAAACTTAGAATTTGAGAGGAATTACTTGAAAGAAAATTTACCTACGCTTATTGTTATCTAAAGCAGCACCACATCGTAAGAAATGAAATATCAAATTCTGGTGTTACCAGTTTAGATACATCTAAATGAATGCATCGATCTAATAAAAATTATTCTTTCCAATTTAAAATAAAATTTAGAAAAAAGAATGACATATAAGAATATAAATTTTTCCATACCATCTGTTAAATCAGAAAGGACAAAAAGCCAATAACTCTTTTTTATTGCATATATTGAACTACTATAAACTGAATTATGTCATTTATTAGACATTGCTGGCTTGGGGGAAATACGGATACTGCGAGCTTTTGTATTATACGGGCCATAAAGATTCGTAGTTTGCTTACATCAGTCAAAATTATTACAAATCAAACATTATACCCAGAAACGTTTATAAATTTATTTCAAATGCAACTAAAAAATGAATTATAGAACCACAAAAAGTTCTTTTTTATTATTTTCATCATAAATTTCTGAATTTATTAATTGTATAACATGACCAATGGATTTACCATTGAACTGTACAATGTATAAAAGGACCAGGCTACAATCTATCTTCACGGATTTGCTTTGCAATAATCTTCAACACCCACCTTAGAAAATGTTCTCTGCCACTCAAGTCTTCGCAGCTGTCGCCTTGTTGGGCATGCTCGGTAAGTAGAGCATTTAGTCTTTATAAATCAGTAGTTCTTTTGATGATTTTATCCAATTTAAAGCTTTTCTTGAAATTTCCCCAATTTCAAGCGATATATAGAAACTGACAAATCAAAAGTAGTAGAATTTCAAGCCTATATAACTTTAAAAAGTAGCTTGATTCGTATTTCCAACAAACGAGTTTTCACCTGTTTCACGATATGCATACAATTCTATGATAAATATTTCTAGTCAATAAACAAAATAATTATTTTTATTCAAGCAGTTTTTCGAGGCTTTCCTCGAATTGTATTTGTTAGAAATAAAGAGTATTTTTTGTGTTGTACCCGATGGCGAAATGTTTTATATAAAACCCTATTGCTTGAAATACATTAAATTTAAATCTTTATTTATAAAAACACAGACAGCCACTGATTTCTTTCATTCTATTTTTATGTTTTTTACATTTTAACCATTTTGTTAAATACTGTCATACTTAGACATTTTTAAATTACGAAATTAAATTTTAATAATTTATATTATAGTAAAGTTTTGGAATTTAGTTTTGATTTCATTAGCAGTATTTGTATCTATTTATATAGGACAGATAGTATGCTCTAAATAATAAACTATTACTTAATTTGATATAACTTATTGAGTTATTTATTTTATCATTGCTTTCTTTCCAAGTTATTTTATATAACCATTTTGTCATAGAAGTTTAATGGTTGATATTAAAATTATGAATAAATATATCAATTAAAAGAGGTAAAATAGTAGTTACCAATTCTCTTTCTTTCTTTTTGCTTATAAACATTAACAGTAAAATTGTTTTTTCCCAGTTCGGCCATAGAAAGGCAGATAAAATGTAGGTAAATAGATGTCAAATTTAAAATTATCATCTTGTGTAAAAATGAATTTCTTATATTTGGAATTCCATTTTTTTTTTCAAAATTTCTGCTAGTGATTCACACGTAGAAAAAATACTATTAAGTACATCACGTTATGTATCATTACTTATTGAAGTCAATAATGATGGGATTTTATTAATAAAAGTCTGCATTGAGTTCCTGAATAGATTTATGCTAACACACATAAAATAATAATAACTCTCTAATTCAAAAAAGTGGGATATATATTCCTTTTTTTTTCTTTTTCTTTTTAGAATTATATATTTGTTCAAATTCAGAAAACTTTTCATATCTGAACTTAAGAATAAAATCGGAAACAATAATGTTTTATAAATGTTGCATATATAATTATGTAGTATAATATAAATATGTCTTCCCTCCATAGAAAAAAAGTACTTATTAGGAATATGTTTGGTAATATTATAAATTGATGCATATAAAAATTTATAAAAGATCTTAAATTGTTTTCATTTTTTTCCAGCTTATGCTGCTGCTGACCCAAGTAAGTAAATTTCTTTTTTAATATTCAAAATTTTAATGTCCAAATCAGAATATTTAATGTAACATTATAAATAATAACACCGAAATATTATCAACAAAAAAAGCAGAATTTTCAATAAATTGTGAATAACAGTAAATATTTATTTCAACTTCAACTGAGCAACTGCAGTAAATTTGAAAAATTAAATAAAGGTTTCTTGTTCAGAAACTAATAAATTTGTAATATTCCAAAATATATATTTCATTTAAAAAATAAATTAATTTTTTTAAGGTTTGTACTGCAATAAAAAGTCATACTACATATAAAAATGCCTTAATATTTGGTTGTCTTTCTTAAAAAACACAAAATCACACTGCTAGAAGAAAAAGTTATGAATGAAAAACCAACTTCTTTGTAAAAACATCTAACTAAAACAATATGAATTTTTAAAAATCATATTTCAAAAGGTGCCCTTTAGAATCATATACTTATTAAGTAAATACGCAGAATCAATTCAACTAATTTAAATATGCTTTGGAGCTATAGTAATTTAAAATAATGTAAAATTTTGATTTACCAAATATTTTTCAGCATTAATCCTATAAAAATATGTTTTAAGTTAAATGTAAAATGCTGCAAGGGATCACTAATAAAATAGAAATATTTGTGTTCAGAGTAGAATATTAAAAATAAATTATAGCACATGATACTTCGTTTGCAAAGAAATCTTCAGCTTTGAAATTATGTTCATGAATTTAAATTTATTCTTCAGATTCATAATTCGTCAAAAATGATTTGAAGTGGTTTATGAACAATAGAGATTTTTTAATCAATTGAGCCTAATGCAGAATAATAATTGCTGCTTATTGAAATTTTAAAATGATAATTGTAGAAGGCATTCTTTGATTATTAATGTGCGGTGTTCTAATTAATCATTATAAGAAGAGAAGAATAATTTTATAAACTACTTTTATCCATTTAATTTATTAACAGGGAATATTAAAATTAGAAAATATTCATAATTTTGCAATCAGATATTTAATGTTATTTCCTTTAATTTATATATTTGCTTTAATTAATAATATTTTCTTCTTTGTCCTTCAGATGTGTTTGACGACATCGAAACTGGCTTGAACCATATTATTGGACACGACAAATCTCACCACTAATGTGATGATTCTTACCACAATATTTAGTTGTAGACAATTTATTGGAATGCAATAAAACAATAAATCATCTTTGTTGAATAATATAGAGTCTTTATTGAATCTTGCTGGTTGTACACATTTTTCTAAAGTAGAACATTTACGAAGCATTTTACGCTGAAGATTTTATAGATATAAGAATCCATATATTAACTCACATGCTCCTTTATAGTCGCGACCTTCGAATTCAAAATAAAAAAATATATTCATTCCATTTATTTTGGCATTATATCATAAATTTACTTCGTTGCGTCTTCGAGACCATGTTTTTATTTTATTGCATGTTCAAATAAAGAAATATTTTTATTGTACGTGAAAATAAAGGAATATGAAAGTCCTTGTAAGCTTTATTTTCTTTAGAAACAATGTTGATCCAATTCCAACAGTTTCAATTAGTTTTAAATCTAATATTATATATAGAAATGAAAATTGCTAAACAAATTGAATTTCGTTTGGGCATGAATGACTAGTGAGATTTGTTCCAAGTTAGTTTAATAATTAATGCAGAGAAATGCTAAAAGAAAACTAATTGAATTTTCTTAAATTTTATCGGTATAGCTATAATTTATCATAATTCCAATTATTGTATTTTTTTTTTCATATTTTTGTAAAACCCTATTTAAGGTCAATTCAGGAATCATCGCACCACCTCAGCCAAAATCTTAACTTCCAATTGATTGACACTTATATTTTTACTTTCAACTACCATGCCCTTCTCTTAATTAGACGGATATTTTTTGGGGAAAAATATGAATATAGTATACAATTTTAATTTGACATACCTTTATTCTTGACCAAGCGTAATTTACATATTAGCAGAATTATTTCATAATTTACATATATAACACAGAATTCCATACCATGTAATGACAGTACTTTGAGAAAGATTTGTAGTGAAAGCTTATAAGCCAGTTAACAGCTACGCTACCAGGGTGATTGCTTTTGTATCGTGGCCATGTTACTGGGCTGCGAACCACAATTTCCCAGGTTCTATCCTCACGCATCGCAAATCCGCTACATTAGAGACCTCGGACGATGAACCATCAACCTTCGTACAGCTGTTGCGGCGTCATCTACCCACAGCAAACCAAAGTCGTCAGACTCACTTGACGCAGCAACAGCAACCACACAAAACCCGCCATAAAGCTTGACGTTACTCCAATGGGTACAGGCGCATTAGACTCAACAGCTAAATACTTCACCACTCAACAGCCATATCGTTCATCTCACCTCCGACTGACTGGAGGAAGAGTCTGTAGTGAATATCTTATAAGCCAGTTAACAGCTACGCCAACCGGGCAATTGCTTTTGTACCGTGGTCATGTTACTGGGCTGCGAACCACAAGGTCCCAGGTTCTATCCTCGCGTATAGCAAGTAAGCTACAGGTTAAAATGTAAGAAGAGGCTTAGTTACAGGTTATTTCAAGGCCACAACTCTGTAAAATGATCTGTATTTGACATTATAAGCCAAATGGAATCAATAGCACTGGCAGAAAATGGTATCCACAAATATCTCAATTCCGGAAA
>JAPMOR010092912.1:0-14937 GCA_026543865.1 Argiope aurantia
GTAAGAAACATTAATTAATCGATGCCTCTCCAAATAAATATATCTATAAATTCAAATCATCACGTCATGACTTTTCTATTTCTATAGACAATAGTAATATTAGTAAGAAACATTAATGTAATTAATCTATGACTCCACAAATAATTGCATCTATAAAAGCAAGTCATCATGTTGACTTCTCACCTTTTTCTATAGACTATACTATAATTAGTCCATGCCTCTCCAAATAAAAGTATCTAGGAATTGACTTTTCGTCTATTTCTATACACAATAATAGTAGTAAGAAACTTAATATAGAAAAGTTATCGTTCAGACAACAGAAATGATCTTCCCAATCTTCAGAAAATGGATTTGATCTTCAGCAATGCGCTGATAAATGAAATGTCAAGCGTGATGAAGTGAGGAAAATCCTTTTTCGATGGCAGAGAAAGTTATTCTCCGAATCCAAACTAATGCGTCGCTTTTCACTCATGCGTCAAGACATTTGGTTCGAAAAGCTGTTTAAGATTACTCACAGAACATTCTTGGAAGTTGCATTCGGTATGAGGCATTGTTGCCTCTCCAACTGTGTGAAATATTGTCTAATGGTTATCAAGGGAGGAGAAGGAAAGTCTTAGAATCCCGAGGCTAATGCCTTACAGAGTGACAAAGTTATTCAATTCGAAATCGCCATCTTCTGTAAGGGAAAGGAATTGTTTATCTAAATTTCAGCAGCGGCGATGGATATTTTGAGTATTTGAGGATAAGGAAATTCTCTAGCTAGCACTTCAAGATTAAACGAGTTTGAATGAATATCAAAAGTCATATGAATGGACGCATTTTGAAATGCTAAATGAGTTCTCACCATATAAACTTATATTTCTAGTTTTCAAATAAACAAAAATATTTCTTCGCGTTATGTCCAAAGCTATAATCAATAAATACTTCAATTTCTAAGTTAAAAATATTTTCGTATTGAATTCATTCTAATCCTTTTAAAAATTATAATCTTACAGTTAAATTAAAATATACTCCAAAAGAAAGCTAAATTTAAAGTATAATAAATCTCAGAATTATTATTTGTAAAAAATATAAAT
This sequence comes from Argiope aurantia, assembly GCA_026543865.1. NCBI lineage: Eukaryota > Metazoa > Arthropoda > Arachnida > Araneae > Araneidae > Argiope > Argiope aurantia. The sequence goes on from JAPMOR010092912.1 coordinate 1,077, forward strand.
AAACTTCTATATTATAATTCTATATTTTTAGATTATAATATAATTATATATTGCTCATTCTTGGATTTGAAAACCCTCTGTGGTCTTGCGCATGCGTCAGGTGGCCTTTATTTAATTAAAAAAAAGTTGTGAAAATAAAGATGAACGAATGAGTTTTTTACGTTTAGCAACAGGGCGAATTCAGATTATAGCGAAATTAGGAGATGTAATAACCGCTCATCTATCTGCATGCCACCCCTTGTCGAAGTACAATCTTCGAAACATGCTAGTCTCGCCATCCTGAAACAAGCAGTAGCAGTATATTATTAAATTATATATAGTAACTTGTTACCGATTATTAAATGGGTTTAAATGTAATATTCATTTATGAAAAATAAAGATGAATCCAATTTTCTTTTTAACCCCTTAACAGTTTGGTTTTTTACGTAATTAGATTATACTTCCCCACTCAGAACTGTGTTACGATAAACAATCCATAAAATATCTGAGTTTTTGCAGATTATTTGCACAGTTTTCGTCTAATTATGTCGACTTTGAATGGTTTAATTTCAATTTATAAATTTCAAAAAGATAATTTCAATGCCCATATGACTACCAGAACACGACGATAAGGCCCAGTGGTGTGTCTCCTAAGCAACTGATAAGTCAGATGCGTTAACCCCTTGTTTGATTTTGTCTACCATCTATTTTTAAGTTACATGATAACTTTTATTTCGGAATGTTTTGTCATTTTGATTTTGAATGAGATACGACGAAGGAAAGTCATAAATTATATTAAAAGTTCATATATTTAAAAAATAAACAAAATACGGAAAAATCTGATTTTCAATTTTATTTCTCGTAATGATGATTGTTTAGAAGCTAATGATAGTTGTTTTTTAGCTTTGACATCAAAAAACATCGGAAGATCGAGGATTGATGCATCGTTTAATAATGCACGATCTAGAGAGAGGATTACTCGTTATCTCCCTTATGCCATTGATGAAATATATGTATTAACCTCTTAATTCCTTTATTTTGTCTACCGTCTATTTTCAAGTTAGATGATAACTTTAATTTTGAGAATGTTTTGCCATTTTGTTTTTAAATGATAATCCATTTTGAAATACATTTAATACATTATGTAAAACACATTTGAATATTTATGTATTTCACGTAATTTGTGCATTTAATTATAACATTCAATAGCTTCGTTATTGTTTAAATGTGAAAAAAACGGTGATAATATTCGGATACACTCAGATATGGGGGCAGATTGGTAAAAAGCGTTAAACTCTTGCATGGACTGAATAAAGGAAGTCTAAATTTATGCGGCAACAAAAAAAAATATAAATTTATGTCGAAAACATAGTATCAAAAGAACAAGCATAAATCTTTTTCACCTTAACCGCTGCGAAAAAAATGAGATGAATGAGAAGGATGTCGCTAAATTTAACTCAAAAGAATAGATGACGATTAATCTAAATCGAATAATGGAAAAACTTCATTTTCCCTGTAGAAGAATTCCTCCGATTTAGAAAAAGCGTCATAAAGGCTGATTCATATAAAATAAACTGGTTTCAATCATTTTCTTAAACATAAATTCAATGAAGAAAGGAAAAGAAATATCTAATCATTTTTACTTTTTCGTAAATGAAGGGAATATACAGAGGTAAGGTATTGTCACCCTCGAAATATTCGAGTTCGAGAATTTAATGAATCTCTTTGTTTCAGTTTACCCCGAGTTCAAAGAACTTATTTTTGTCATTATATCTGTCTGTCTGTGAACACGATAACTAAACTTTAAGCTAGACTGATGAAATTTGGTATGCGGACTTTAGACCAAAAATGGCTAGATTTTATCAAATTTAGAATGAATTCAGTTGAGCTGCTTGAAAACATGTGAATTTAACATCTACAAAATGTAAATTTAACTTTTTATGTAAACTTAAAAATCTGGATAAATAAAATTTGGTACACAAGTTTAACATCTGAGATATATATAGGTATAAAATTTTGAACCAAACCAAGGGGTTAACAGTCTGTTAGTCTGTACTTTCGCCTGCATGTAAAGACAATAACTCAAAAACGAAAAGACTTAGATAAACGAAATTTGATATGGGATTTTGAGACTATAGTTGAAGTTTTGTATCAAATTTTGGTAACAATCAATAGAGAAAACGGTATCCAAAATACATTTTCGATTTTCGAGTACTTGTGTATGAACCGCATGGCAGGATTTAATCGCCAAATAACGCACAAAATATATTTAGAGAAATGTTAGATCCATGATAAAGTTCTATATTTCGTAACTATTGTTTGTCAATACCATATATAAAGCATTCGTGGCCTTACGCAAAATTCATAATTTAATGCGCCGGGGGGGGGGGGGGGGGGGGGGGGGCAAGAGATGTCACAACTTTATTAGAAAGTGTGTGGGGAGATTTTAATGTGACCCCTTGCATAGATTTTTTTATCAAGGTACCTTGTATTATTTAAATATTTTGTTATTAAGTAATGCAAAATTCAAAATTTTATACTCAAAGGGATTTTATTTAACAAAATGCGATTTTAATACAAGATATTGAATAATCTAAAAACTAAACGCAAGTTTTATTTGGTTTCTCTTTCGCTCACAAAAAGTGCGTTTAATAAAATGGGGGACAAATGTGTGTTTTCAAATATTTTTTCCGTTTTATTACTCGATGAAAAGATTGTTCATTCATTTGTATAAATTCATTCATTTCCTTTATTATATGCTTTCGTTTGAAACTTATTTCATCAAATAAATGTTTTCTATTTAAATTTCATTCCGTTAGTTTTCTTTTTAGTGCCCAATTCCTTCCTTATTTTAAGAATAATAAATCGAAAAAAAGGAAATTTCAATTTTTTTTTCTTTTATTTAAATACTTTCACTTTAATTATTATCAGACATATTAGAAAGATATCTTTTATGAAACTTAAAAATGTATCATAAAAGACGCTTTTAACACAACATAAAAAGATTGCAAGCCCTTTTTTAACATAACATAAAAAGCGCTTGTAATTGGAGTATAATTAATAAAAAAAAATTCTCCAGGTATGGAATAATGAATTAGAAGATGTTTCATTTCTATTAAAACCATTTTTCTTGAAGGACTGATTTTACCATTTTTTTTAAATTTCAATTTATTTATTTAAGTTAAAAGATTTTCTCTGTTTAATAAAAAAACAGGCTTCATTTTGTAATATTTATGAATAAAAGCTATTAGTTTTTGAAAATTGACTTTAAAAAAAATTATCTCTACAAGAAACGATAAACTTAAACATTTTCAAAGAAGTAAGCTTTATTTGCTAATAAAGCTATAATGCGTGTAGTTTTTAATATAATGAAAATTATTTATCATCATAAAAAATCATTGCACCTTGAAATCTAAAAAATTCATACGTAAAATACAGTAATCAGTCTCATTGATTTCGTTATAAAAATTTATTTTCTTAAATTGAATACTTCTTTATTTTTTATCGCTTCATATGCATAATTGTTTCATATTTCAGACTTTTAGTATGAAAACTGAAAAAAAAATTAAAATAATTCAAACATTATTGTAATTATGTCCAAAATTACAATTATAGTTTTTTGGCATTTACAAAGTGCGAAGATTATCCTGCTAAAATGGTGACAAAATGCGAAGGGCTTTTTAGTGGCTTCACAAATAAAATATGATTGAAATTCGAGCATTTATATAAGTCTCTAATGTTATAATAACATTATAATTTATATAACAAAACACTACTGAATAACATGAAGGTTTATGCTGGATACAAGCGTCAGCGATCTCTAAAATTTTATACAAATTCGGCTACTGCTAATCGGCACAATGCCTTCATTTGCTTGTATATAATTCTCTTCCTCTGCTGAATAAAACGCTATTCAAAATGAATATGCATTTGTGTCTAGTTAATTGCTTTTGCTGGTAAAGGACTAATAAATGCATGTGCCAAATCAGCCCACTATAACTTACAGTAAGGTCACGTGCAGTATTCGATACCTGATAAAAATCGTATAAAGATTAATATTTTCTAAATGAATTAATTTTCTACGTAAGAATATGCTCTTGTAAACTGTGCTGCGGTAAACAATCTCAGTCTACCGGTCGCGAATATCATTTTCAACTCTGTAGTAATTGCCTTCCAACGTACAACATGTCATTGGTGATTTTATGACAAAAGTATTTCCATGTACCTGCTACGTCTTTCTAGCGCAAATGGGTTAATACGTTTGTTTATAGGTTCAAAGTATGATAAACATTTCGCTTTATAAACCTTCGTTCTATCGTATGTTACACCATTTTTAAATAAATGTAGATATTGTCCATAGATTAAAATTTTTCTTATCAAACACTACAGCCTCTAAAGTCTCTTTATATACCTTGTTAGTAGACTGATTTAGAGAATCTCGATATCACGATCCCATTCTTAAGGAAAGATATCGATCCCATAGGAGATCTGTCTTGTATATGAGTATGATGCACATTAATTCCATCGCCAAAGATCAAAACTCTCGCCAAGAGTAATGTGGAAACTCATAGGAAAGAGAAAAAGCAAATAACATCTTCGTTATTTAATATGTTACTATTTTAAAACCATGTCAGTCAGTCACCGATGGCTGACTGAAATTTACGTTTTGACCACGCGAATCAGCATTGACTGACCGTATACTTTCATATAGTATGTTGTCGCTGATGGCTGACTTTGTACTTTTAGTTCAGACCACATCATGGTGAAATTTTTATTATCAGTCACTGTTGACTGGCATTCTAATTTTCGTTCAGGATGCTTTACTTATAGCTGACTGACAATATACGCATTTAAGAAACTATATTTTCTTAAAAATTTAATCTGGAGGCAATTAATCACGATATAAACACACCTAAATGCATACAGTTTTACCAGAATTTTGCATAGATCTCTAGTTGTCAGGATATTAAAGAAATAGAATATCCCTATAGCTAGGCGGAAAGGACGTCAAACTAGGCTTGTTGCTTAATGTGTTATTAAGAGATCATGTTTATCCTCGAATAATCTTAATAATTTAACATTCTTGCACTCTTGTACGGCATATAATTATAAAAATGTGTTAATCACAAACAAAAAGTTTAGTAGTAACGAAATTATCTTGTTCTCGAACAGTGAGCCAGACAGACTTCCTTTGAACAAATTTCCTTCAAAATTTGATAGAAATTTGCAATTTTGGTAGTAATTTATATACCAAATTTCAACCATTTGGATCAAAACGTTTTTGAGTCATTATGCTCAAAACTGACTAACTTACAGATAGATAGACAGACGTATAAACAGACAGACATAATACTAAAAATTTGTTTTCTAACTCGGGGAGATCTGAAGCATGGATATGCGTTAAAATCTCAATATAGAAGTCTTAGGTATGAAAAAGGGAAAAGCTGCATTCAGGAAATTTGCCAGTGAGATTTCAGATAATCAAATAAATTTAAGATATACCTTGTGAATAAAAATTTTTAATATTTTATAAGATATATAATTTAATTGAATGTGCATTTAATTCAGTAATATATGTGCAAAATTTTATTTTGGTATTAAAGAATTTGCCGGTCAATTAACTTATAAAAGAAATTTTTTTTACTCACACTTTAAAAAAAATTCAGTTTTGAATTGGGAAATCCAACTATTTATTCTCTCTTAAAATAAGAACGTTAATATTCTACAAGAAATCCAGTTTTAGGTCTAGATAATAAATGATAAACAACTAAAACAAAGCAACATTTTTAAAAAAGGAAATATTTGTATTTGTTTGCGTGTTTAAAAATGCTGATTTCTCTATTTGCTAATTTTCCAAACCAGTAGAATTGTTATTAATATTGAAGTCGAAAAAGCTACGGAAAAAGAAATACAACGCCTGTGAAATATCTTGAAAATTATATGTTTACACGTACGGTATTGCGCTCGATATAAGCTGCTACTAAGATTTCAACTCTGTTTTTGTCATGGTTACTAGCATACAAATCCATAGCTCAATAAACAAATTCAGTCAGACTAAAGTGGGGCAGCAATTCCATGTTCCTTATGAGATTTTATCAATAAAATATGAAGATGTGTTTTTGCTCTCGATATAGGACTCAAATCTTCATAAAATGACTGAATGGATGTTTCATACTATCCTGGAATTCTTCAAAAGTATGTACATGATGTTTTAATTTCTCTATTCTTTCTTTACCTGATTTTTGATATTTCTTTCTAAAACGTACGTAAATAAGTATGTTGGTTGTAATTTTATACTGAAAAAGATTCACTTATCTTGGCAATTTTCTGTTTCAAAATATAAAGAATATTTTTAGAGATAACTTTAAGATATATTAATGGCTTTGAAACTAATTCTTCGATTTCTTTTCAGAAAATTAATGCTTTATTCTTATTTAAGGTGGCAAAAAAATCCATTCAAATTAAGTGTAATTTGTAAAGAAATAAATCTCTATAACAAAAATATTCAAAAATAAAATAATTCCTTGTCAATAGATATATTATTAAGGACCTCTCTTTTCATTAATTATGCATTCTAGTTCACAAAGAAAAAAAACGTTTCATTTTCCTCATTAATGATTTCATAATGTTGAAAATGATTTCTTATCAGTATTATCTTCCATCGAAACAAAAAGAATCATTCAATTTTTTTTCCACCATATTAAAAACTCCTTTGTATCAAAGCTATTAATAGTCGAATAAAAATCTCGGAAGAAGAATCAGTCGAAACTTCTATTAATTTGCAGCATAATAAGGAAAACTAAATCAATGACTGAGTTTCCTAATTATCGTTTATAACAATTATTCCGAAATCTTGAGAAAGAAGATATTCGCTATTATATTTGTGTATCTTCTATTCTTGACTAATATTTGTTTGCTTTTTTGTTTGTTTGCTTGTTTAACAATGATAAAATCTAAAATCTGTCAAATATATTTAAATTAATATGCATCTAATATCAATATATTCCTATAACTGAAAAAAATCTTTCAAAAACTAATGTAGATTAAATAACTTTCGTGGCAAACGAATATTTTTCCATAAATTTAATATTTTTTTATGAATGCGTCATTCTACTCTTACATCAACCATGCATTTTTTTTTCATTGCCAAATCCGAAATTAAACTTTCATTAACTCAATAACTCCAAAACGAAATAAGTTAGACTAATAAATATGGCCTTCACTCAAAAATTGTATATTTGTGTAATTCACAAACGAATTGCCTGTGTCTCTCCATATATGTCTATTCATGTGTGAAATGATAATCCAAAAATGAAAAGAATGAATGATTCTAAATTCCAAATAAAATGCATATTTGTATCAAGCTTTAAACCTAAAAAATCAGATGGAAAAGACCGAAAATGAATCTCATTCATCTTCGATATACAAAGTATTAACCCTTCGAAGACTGGCCGCACACTAAAATGCATTTAAATGAATAAATTTTTAAAAAACGATCTTAAAAAGGATTATTATAAAATACCCTTTCTAAGATTATTAAATAATATTATTACCCATTTATATTATTCTCCCAGGTATATTTTATTATTATTATTCACGAATGATTTTCCGTTATAATGGAGAAGCATTCACAGGGAAAATCCTCATGATTTTTTTTTCCATTTATTGTGAATTTGAAACACCCAAAGTCAATCTGTCTATAATTATTGAAATGAAGCCTCAAGAAAATTAAATAAGGAGAACGTTTCTCAATTAAGGATCAAATAGCTAGCCCATTTATTATATAATATAGTTGTCTATTTAGCTTTATTATAGTAGGATGACCATTTTTACATTAATGGTCAATTTAATAGACAAATAATAAATAAATAAATGAATATTTGAAAATGTTAAAATAAGTTTATTGTATTTTCCAGAAACAATAAACGTTAAAAAACAACAAAATAAATAAAATTCATTATATGAATCCACTTTAGAAGTGAGTATATGCAAGAGGTAAAAATTATGCGTTTTTTATTGAAAGCAAATAAAAATATCTTTAATTACCTGAACTATACACAAAAGAAATTTAAAAAATTATTTCTAATTACCTAAAATGCCAATTAATTTTTTATACATCTGAAATCTTTGTGCTCCTTTTTAATAACTACTTTTCGGTTAATTAATGCTGATAAAATCTTGCAAACAACGTCTATAACAGAACCTTTTTTTTAACTAAAAGAAAAAAAAAGGAGCATTTAAAGTTTTTGTTTTGTTTGAAAATGAGACGCAAAGCATGAAAAAAAAATACTTTCAACAGTTCTTAAGCATTTTTAATATGGGTTTCAAATCTTTTTCTGTTCCTTAATTAAAGAAAAAAATGTCTACTTATTTATTGCTTTGAATTGGCCTTCTACCAACATTAAACACTTTCTATAAAACAAAATTCTATTAGTAGTCTCTTTTTACTTTCTTGCATCCGAGACACAAAGATAATTTTTTTTATAAACATCAAAAGCCTCGATCTCCATATTTTGAAAAATTTGCCTGTCTGTCTGTTAACCGGCTAACTATAAAACTCTTTATGCTATGTGGTTGAAATAAGGTATATGATCTTAACACCAAATTTGCAGATTTCTATAGATTTTAAATTAAATTCATTCAAAGGACGTCTGTCGGTCTGTTTGACTGATGAGAAAGCCAGAAACAAGTCTCGAGGAAGAATGGTACGTGAGAGTTGCATCGAATACCCTCTGAATCTCATCTAATACCCAAGATCCACTCTGTAATAAATCATATTCCTAAATACTTTTAATTCAAACCTCTTCTAGACTACACAATAACTGAGATCAAAATGACACATGTCAAAATCGATTAAATTATTCATTCAAAAGTGCAGTTCTCACGAAGAAAATCAAAACACATGACCCAGACGAACTATTATTATTCTATATTTTCTTTTATTTATTTTTTCTCCTTTTATTCCTTTTCTTCCCCTCTTCCTTCCATCTTGTGCTCATCCAACTGGTTAGATAACTTAACGTTATAGGCACCGGGACACAGGATGGCGTTATGTTATGTCTAACTATCGTACAAGTGAACGCGATATCCATAAAATGGAAAGAACTTCATAGATAAAAAAAATCTGGTACACAGATTAGTAATTAAAGTATAGATCCTTATCAAATTTTGAACTATATCTGTCTCATGGTTAATCGTTTGTCTATCTGTACATTTTCATGCATGCAAACGGGATAATATAGAAATGCAACTTATTAGATAAAGCAAGTTTGATATATGATCTTATTATTAAAATTGTAGTTCTGTTTCAAAATTTTGGATTTACTCAATCGAAAAAAAGAGCATCCAAAATGCATACTCTATTTTCATTGCTATATTAACCTCCTTGGCATATAAATTTAAGTTCCTAATTAAATTATACATTCTACTTGAGACATTTTTTTATTATTACTTTAATTCCCATAATTAATCATACATTTGACATATTGAATCGTTTCTCAGTGATTTTTGTATTTTAAGTTACTTAATGCTTTTACTTAATTGCAGAATTAAAGCTAAAAATTCAGTAATTCGATGCACGTGTTACATGTCTTTGCATGCGAAGGGGTTAAAAACAAAATATTCATGTGTTGAAATCTGAAAATGAAATTCTGAGCACTCGTGGTTTCATGGTCTTTCCCAAAGTTCAGTCTTTATGGGGATGGGATATATAAAGTATTTATTCAGGTATAAACAAGAAAGTTTTGAAAGACTATTTCCTCTTATTGTTTTTTTTAATGGGAAGTATGATGAATCTCCATGTTTCAAGCATACACAAATCTGTGTAATATTTTTAATTATGTTTATCTGTTAACTCAAATTATGTTTGTTAAATCATATGCAGAAAGCTAAATGAATGAAATTCAATATGTAGACTTTGCGATAGAATTGTAGACTATATTCAAATTTTATATTAGATCCAATAAAAGGTATATTTCTGTTTGTATGTTATCACATAACAAAATGATAGACAAGAGAAATCTGACCCGTAGTTTTGACCAAAATTTACAAATCTGTATATAAATTGTTGTCGAAATTAAAATGAAGAATATATATCCACACATTAATCCAATTTCGTGAAATAATGGGATTCTATAAGAATTTTGCTCCTTTAAAATTATTAATTAAAGTTATACTTAACTTTCCATTCCTTACTTATAGATGATAAATAACTTGTTAACAATTTTAATGATATTTTCAAAAGAAGCGTTTCATTTGCAAGTTATTCTTCGATATACTAGCCTCAGCACAAGCGGCTTCGCATTTTCTTGCTTATTCTATGCATACATAAAAAACTGCTAAATACATAAATTTTAGACAATGCATTTTGTGAATTTTACATTCAAGTCCTTGAGATGTTTTAGAACATTCAATTCTAATTCAGGTAGCATCATTACACAAAATTTTTGAAAAAATTGATTAAAATTAGAGAAAAAGTCGCTTAGAAATACAATTTGCCAATGAAAAGTTTTTTTAAAATTTTAGAATGTATAAAAATTTGTATGCTTGTAGTATATAAAAATTTGTATGCTTGTAGTATATAAAAACTTGTATACTTGTAAAAATTGTTATAATATAAGTATTGGTTTACTCCAATCTTGGGAGGTAATATGAAATCGTTCTTACTCTAACTCCTTTTAGGGGAAGTAGAATTTTTTTACTACGTAGTAATTCCTTCTAGCTGCTAAAAAAACAAGTACCAAATTTTGTTCGATTTTGTGAGGGGGAGGGGATAAAATTACTAGGTCAAATAAAAAAAAGGAATATTTGGTGTTATGTAGAGGTGTTTTGAGGTATGTAAAGGTATGTTATGTAAATGTATTTGGTATTTTGATCCTTCAATACATTCAGTTGGTCTTAGATTAAATAATAAACTTTAATTTTAGAAACATTTGCAAATTGCGCCAAATGATTTTTATTATTGTTATTAATTCTTTATCATTATTACATGGGGTTTTTAAACAGTTATAAAATAATACTAGCAGGATAGAAGAACGGACCGATAGAAAATGTAAAATCCATGTGAAAGTATTGTGAAATTTATTTCATACTGAATAGAGACAATTATTTTAATTGTCTCTATTCTCTTTTCTCTTTTTTTCTCTTTTCTCTTCTTTTCTCTTTTTTTCCTCTCTATAATTCTCTTTTTTTTTTAATTTCGTGCAATTTTGAATCCAAAAATACCATTAAATGTCGTTAAATTCACAGAAACAATAAATAAGCTCAGATAAACAGCCTGCTACGTTTGCATGTAATGCCAGTAAATTAAATGTTTATCCTAATTTAAAAGGATTTTATTTTCCTTTCAAACTTAACGCAGAAATTCCCTGTTAATTATTTTATTCCCACTCGAGCTCGTGAGTTATTAATTTTAATTAGTAAAAGCTAACATACTAAATTTTGTTTAGTTTTATCGCATTTATTCATGTTCTAGCGACAATTTTTTATATGTATCATTTTAATATTGGCTTTGGGAATATGTAGGATTTAAGTATCTTAAAATTTTCCCTGGAGAATTAATTATGCTCGTGATGAAAAATTTGTACTGGCTAAATGAAGTTTCTTAGATGCTTTTTTTTTATCTCAGAAATGTTATTTTTTTCCTACGAAGCAGTTTAATGCAGCTCTTTATAAGCTGTTGACACTGCAGTCGGTATTACGTTTTCAATTAATGAATTTAAAATCTTCATTGTTAAAAGTTTTATTTATAATAATGTTAATTTTTTCTGTTACTGTTTCAATCTCATTGGATTCTGAATACAATGTTTACAAAATGGTAATGATTTCGTTTCGTGAAAAGTAAAAATTATGTCTGGTTTTCTTTATTTAAATACGTTTTTTTTAATCAATGGCTAGGTGGCATCAAATGTATTCCAAATAAATGAATTTTCATTCATTAATTGATAATTAACCAGTAACAATCATTTAATAATCTTTATTTTATCATTTTTTATCATTTAATAATCATTAATCTTTAATTTAATACAAAGTTACATATAATAAGACCTGTTATCAAAAGACATATATTAAAAATTAATTTTTACAATATTTTTAGTTTTAAAAATATATTGAAAATTAAAAAATTTAATATAAAATCAAAAATATTAACAAATCAATACAAAGAAGAATCTTTATTGTATTGATTTGTAACGATCGGCAGATCAATACAAATAAATTTATATTTGTTGTAAGTGTCAATCTTTTGTATTTTTTAAATATACAATTCATTTTTTTTACTCAATATAAATGAAAATCATTGTGCCTACTAATATATATATTCTATATCTCCTAAATAAATGAGTCAGTTTCAACCAAAGTTTGCAAATTTAATTTTTAAACCGGAGAAAAAATACTATCATCTTTTCGAAATTTAAAAAAGAATTAATTAAAGAATTAAATATTCAATTAATTGAAAGTTAACCATAATTTTATCTTTCTTCTGCAATAAATTTAGAAAAGTTTTAAATCACCTTAAAATTTAAAATTTTACTGTTTTTATAATAATTTTATTTTTGCGCAATATTTTTATCTTTTTTACTATTTTTTTTTAATGTAAGAGCATAAAATGAATAATATCTTTGAATTGATCTACCATTATTTTTTAAATTTCAGTTTCATTTTAATACGTATTTTTTCCCAGATTTTCATTTGTTTGAAAGTAATAATTTAACAATGCCTAAAAGGAAGCAAAAGTGAATCCTCAAATTCTGGCTAGAAAAGTATTGCACTTGAGAGAAAAAGAAACTAATTCTCGAGAACAGTAGCGATTTCAGACTATAAGAAATTTATCAATGTTTTTCCTTTTTTTTCTGCAAAATCTTCCCAGGAAATTATTCTGAAAAATATTGACTTAAAATTAAATATTTTTCCAACGATGCCAATTTCATTTTAGAGCAATTTTTCTTCTAATTGTAATTCTTAAAAAAATTTAACCCATATTTTCAATTTTAATGTTTTGAAGAAAGGAAATATATAGGTACTCCTTTTTTGGTCAACTTTAAGACTTTGAACTACTGTACCATTATTTTTTTTTATTCTTTGTTTGTTTTCATCTTGAAAAGGGATTCGTATACTATAATACTTTATACAAGGATAGTTTCTACATTAAAATATTAGATATAAAAGGATTTCAGTCCTTGATTTATGAAAGAGTTTATATATAAAAGCATTTGTTATACAAGTCTTAATGCTAAAATGAGGATTGAAAGCAGTAAATTTTGCAAGTACCAAAAACAAAAATGTCAACGAAATCACACACATACACAAAAAAAATCTTTTTCGGTCTGAAGAGTCGAAACACAACCTTCTTTTTTACGCACCATTTTTTAACTATTGAGATAACTACCTGATAATTTTCTCATTTTATACTTTAACTATTAAAGTAATTATCTAAGATAACTTTCATATCCATTACGTTATATAGCATTAATAATTTTACTTTAAATGAAAAAAAAATTTGAAATTTACACTGTTTACTAGTTTTATTCTTCGAATAATTCCAAGAATATTTTTTCAACGAGTTTATTTCTGTTCTCTAAAATGCTTTATGACATCACAAAAATATTCCATAGTAGATCCATATAAATATTCATGGCTACAAAAGAAATATAATAAAGAAAAGGTAATTTTCAGTAATTGTATTAAATGAGCAATTGCATTAATGGGCATTAAATGATAATAATAATGCTATAATCAGAAAGTGGTAAAAACCGTCTTCATGGTCACTCTCAGGTTGACCGCAGCGTTAAATATATATATATATAATATATCAGTTTGTATAGTGTTATTGAAATATTGCTCAAAAATGTTTGAGAAGAAAATAGAATATAAGGTGAAGGAAATC
>JAPMOR010092922.1:0-27185 GCA_026543865.1 Argiope aurantia
TTTTTTTTTCTTTCCAAGAAAGAAAAAAGTGTTTGTCACAGAAAGTCTTTCTATGATTTCATGATATTTTAATGTTTTTGAATGTCTAATATTTCTGTTGATAAAAGGAATATGAGAAATTTCTTTATTTTTTTTGTAGGGGAATATAATAAATTGGGGTTCATTTAGATTTACTCTTAAGTTATATTTTATAGCCCAATATTCAATTCTTTTAATTGGATTGTTAAATTTTTCCAGAAATCTATATGAAGCTATTTCCGAATCAATAAACCGATGTCGTTAGTGAAAATGATTATGCCGCATTTTGATTGGCTCGCGAAATCTCTTAGCAATCTACACCCAGTTGTTAACCATGAAATGGGTTCTAAAATATCAGCCCTCTGGGATACCCTTGAAAGAGTTAAAATCAATATTATTTTCAGTAACAATTTTTCTATTCGATAGAAAATCTCTTATTTTATAGATTACATATTTAGAGATTTCATCTTCTTCAAGGGCACTAATAATATCTAGTCATTCGATACTATTAAATGCATTTGACATATCAAGTGAAATGGCTAGTGCAATTATTTTTCTTCTTTTGATCTTTCAGTGAATTTACAAAAGCAGTGGTACACAAGGCAGAATATCAAACTGCAAGATAGATGTTGAAAACTTTCTTTCGGTAAAATTCGGAGCCAAAGCTGATTAAATATTGCTTTAAATAAGAGTACAGCAGGCAAAGCTGCAGGAAATAAACGTCTGCTGACACCACTGAACACAGCTGTAATTTTCTGTCGTACACAAGGCCTGCTTTTGAGGGAACACCGAGATAATAGTGCCAATAATATCAATGAAGATCATCGAGAACTACGGAAACTTTCGCTGACTTATGACAATAAAAATTGAATGTGGTGGCATCTCAGATTTCAAAGAACACTTGCTGACTGCTGGAAAAAATGCCACATATGGAAGTTCTGTGGTCCAAAATGAAATGATTTCTGCATGCAGCATTCTTCTAAATAAAATTATAGCTAAAATAAATAACGCTAAATACTTTTCTATACTGGTTGATGAAACAATAGATAGAACATGTACTGAACAGTTATCATTGTTCGCCAGATTTGTGGATTTAGAAACTGTGAAATTACGAAAGAGCTTTTTTCAATTTATATCAATCTTCTGGAAAAAGTTTACGAGAAGTAATTACTTTAAAAAATGAAATAATTTAGAAAAATACTGATTATCTGTATATGGCAAGATCACGATGGTGCATCAGCAAAGAGTGGGTGCTATGATGGGATTCGAAAATTCATACAAAACCTAGCCCGTAAAGCATTATATGTCCACTAGAGCAGCCAATCCTTAAATTTGGCTATATCAGATTCATTCTCAGTAATTTTAATCAGAAGTCGCACGAGTACCATTCGAATTTTTTTTCTGCTCACCAAAGCGTCAAATTTCTTGACAGTCATTCTAAAAACTAAAACTTGTTGGATTCAGAAACAAGATGATGTAAATGCATTTTGTAATAATTATACTGCAGTTCAGTTTTCCACTCACAAAATTTATAGAAAGTAAGAAAACGTGGCATTGCTGTAAATTACGTTGAGCAAACTACCAGTGAATATTTTTTTTTAAATCAAAGATCACGCAGCAAAAAAATTTGCAAAAATTTTCAAAACGGTTGCAAATATTCGCGATAAAGAAGAGATTCTGATTAAAATATTTCAAATAACTAAAAGATTAAAAGACAATGTAACACTTGACACACCAGAAAATATTTTAGTAAAGCTGCTTTTAACCCGTTCATAGACCATTTTATTGTTCAGCTGAATGAAGGATTTATAGCGCACTAAAAGATCTTGCTTTATTTTGAAATTTTATTAACCAAAGAAAGTGAAGAACAAGTTGAAATTTTGTTTAAAAAATATACAAAAGATATTGGCGCTCTCAATAGTTGCCAGTTCAAAGGAGAAATGAAAATTTGACATCACGAATTCAGAAGTATTAAATCTCAGAAGGAAAACAGTTTTAAAAAGCAAAAGAAAACGTATTAAGAAATCAGCGACATAGAAGCTTTTAGTTACTGTGAGGAAGAAATGTACACATTGGTGCAAAAATTATTTCAAATTCTAAAACATTGCCTATGACTTCTTACTGCACTGAAAGATGTTTTCCTACTTTTAGACATTTAAAAAAATGAAGAAATGCTATAAAAGAAGCAAGACTAAATAGGCTGGCCTTATTGTATGCTTACAAGGATATCACAGTAAATTCCTAAGAAGTTCCCGCTGATCTGGCTAAGAAGTCCAGGCGAATTAATATCAAACTACAAAAAATCTGGGAATAATGATATTCAAAAATAATTGAAATAAAAACTGGATTCCTGACAAGATATCATAAGTAAATACAATAGATCATATTAATTATTTTCATTCATCGAATATTCCTATTAATCAGCAAATAATAATATTCTCAAAGAGCGAAATGAATGTTTGGAAAAATCTGGAATATTTTTTAATTAAATATAAAAATACTTAATGCAGAAATTATAAGGAATATAAATCTGTTAAATGATACAACAAGATGATACAATAATTAATCATCAACTCGGTACTTTTATCCATTTATTGTAGTTAGAATAAACTTATTTCTTTACAAATAGCAGGATAATACAAATAACATCTGACTTCTGAAGAGAGAGTATAAAAAACAATTCTTCTACCAACAATTGAAAGAAATATATATATTAACAAGTTGGGTGACTTCGTTTATTAAATTCTCTTTGACTTCTGATAAGTAGACATTTTAAATTATAAAATAATTTCTAAAAATATAAATGCATTATTTCATCGGAATGTTCTAGTAGCACAAGACATTGTACGATATCTCTATGATGTTGCTCGTTATTCTTAATGCCGATCTCAAGATTTATGTGCGTGAAGATAGGATATCATTCATATATAATACAGGGTGGTTATAATTAAACTTCCCCTATAAACAGCATCATACAACGCAAACGGGTGAACGGATTGCAACGAAATTTGGTATATAGACTATACACTGGATGTGCTCAAGGAATTTCGAAAAAAATTTTTTAGTTCCGAAATGTCAATCAGAGGATGGTTTTTCCGAAAAAACTTTAACACAACAAACGACCAAAACGGAATAATTAACAATCCAAAACAAGAATTATGAGTAATAAAATGTAAAACAGGGAAAAGCTGTCAGTTCTAGGAAAAAATGTCGAAATTCGCATGCTTGCGAAGAAGAGGAAGCTTTATGCAAAACAGGTTAGGGTACGAAACGTTTGCAGTCGTTGTCATATTTTATGTCGATGTTTCTGGCTGTAATGATGACGGTATCTTGTTGTGACGTTGAGTGACTTAAAGAACTGCATAACGCTTCATGTGCGAAGCATCACAACTGATCAGTTACAATCTGCTGTTGAATACAGAGTCCATTTGTATGAGAATGAGGGTGACATGGAGCACCTTTCCCTACATTATCCTGGAAACGGTTAACAATTGCTCCTCTTGTGCAATTTCGTCCTAATCTGTCCTTGTTTCTGCAAACTGAACTGTCCCCTCTCCCTTAAACAGCGTACTGTTATTTTTTCCCTTACCTTTATTTAATGTGGTTCGATAACTAGGTGATCAGAAACTAGTCAATAAATGTTAATATTGTTTCTGTATTCTGTTTTGGTCTTTATTTGTGTTAAAATTAATGTTTTTCCGGAAAAAGCGCCCACGGGTGGACATTTTGGAACTAATTTTTTTTTTCTTTTTTTTTTTTCGAAATTCTGTGAGCGCATCTCGTGTGTAATCTATATACCAAATTTCGTTGCAATCTGTTCACCTGTTTGAGTTGTAGGATGCTGTTTATAGGGGAAGTTTAATTATAACAACCCTGTATATCAATGAAGGAGAATAAAAAGAAATTGAATTGATTTTGGTATTCAAAAATATCTATACAGGGAATGTTAATAAACGTGGCACAGAAATCGCTCTCATTAATTATTATCAATTGGCAATAGTAAAAATTAAACAAATTGTTATACGAGCGTTTCAGATTGCTTTACCTAACGTTTTTACAGTTGTACTTATTTCAGCACTTCGTTAATTAATGGAGCTGCAAAATATTATTAGAAAAGTTCTGGAGAGGACTTGCCACTTCTAAAACTCCATTCAGTCAGAGGAAACAAGATGTAAAAGAAATCAATAGGTGTCTAACAAAAAGATTAATCTAGCGAGAAAATAGGTTTAACCACCGTCAGTTGGGTAATTGTTGAACCTTGACTTTGGAAATTGATGACCGTATCTTCCAAAACTAATCTTTAAAATTTTTTTTTTTTTTTTGCATTATCTTAAAATTCAAAAAATTATCTTTTTAATATCAATTTTATTTCTATACGATCTTTTCTTTATTTCTAATATTTTTTTATTTAACACTTTCACTGCCATTACTCACACCTGATATCCAGGCCATCTATCTAATTAGATGACCCCTTCTTTGCTATCTTTTAACTGTAGTAGAGAATGTGTCATCTAATAACATTATATGGTTTGGTACAATTACATATTATCTGTAACGCACAGACGCGTTTGCGGCAGTCAATGTGTTAATACATTATTTGCTATAATGTTTTTAATGCTATAATGAAATTCAAACTCATCTATCAAAACATTCAATCGCGTATTTTTACCATTATAAAAATTAAGATTAAAAAAAACCCTTTGAAATAGGATTTTCACTTCCTCTTTTATTTCATTTTAGATACATTTTTTAATTTGACCCCATAGTAATTTGTAGCAGTCTGATTAAAATAAATTCATATTTTTCAATCATATCAAATTATAAGTTGAAAGCTTTAACAAATGTAATTCATATTAATTGCTTTGCAATCTAAAAAAGTCAATCTGGGTGAACAAGATGGTCGCCAAAAGCTGCTAAATTATCATAATTCTCCATCTCTCTAGGAATTACATAAAAGAAAACAAAATAAAATGTGAATCTGCATAAAGAAAATCAATAAAATTTAGAACTAACTAAATTCTTTGGTCTATATATCTATCCTAAATCCATATATTTTATCTAGAGTGGTGGCCAAAAGTGTGGATATTTTTTGAAAGTTTCATGTTTTTCAATTTTGCGTGCTTGTAGAATATATTAATTTTCACTTAAATACAAATGTTTATATATCAAATTGAAGGTAATTTAATGTAGAATTTAATAACAGAAACAGTATTACAATATCTGTATTACAAAAAAAGTTACGCTCATTTTAGGAAGATCTATCTTAGATTTGCATTTTTTTAAAGTGATACTTACACAATCAATACTTAGTAGGATAACCCTTATTTTTTAAGACAGGTTCACAGCGTCTTTTCATCGAATGAACGAGTGTTTGGAGTTCATCTTTCGTAATCACATGATTCCAAGAATCAATTATAGATTCAATAAGTTGTCTTTTATTGGATTGACGTTTTTTTCGTACAAGAATTTTCAAACATCGCCACAAATTTTCAATTGGATTGAGATCAGGGCTGTTTCCTGGCCATGGTATACATCCATGCCTTTATTTTGAAACCATGCTTTGCATACTTTTGCTGTGTGGCATGGAGGTGAATCCTGCTGAAAAATAAATGGTGCTTTGTTAGGGAAGAAATCCCTGATGGAAGGTATCAATTTTGGTTCCAGGACAATTTCGATGTATTTTTTGCTATTCAGGATGCCATCAATCACTTGAATTCGCCCCACACCATCTGCAGACATACATGCCCAAATCATGGCATTTGTTGTTGTTTTTATAGTTGCTTCAATGCAATCAGGATGAAGCGCTTCACCTAATCTACGTCTCACGTATTTTCTACCATCGCTACCAAAGAGAGATATTTTAGTCTCATCGCTCCAGATTACTTGCTTCCATTGATTTTCTGACCATTTAATATGTTCTTTTGCCCACTTAACTCGTTTTCCGAGTTGCTTTTGATTTAAATATGGTTTTTTCCTTGGAATTCTAGCTTGTAGTCCAAATCCTGATAACCTTCTTCTTTTTGTTCTTGAACTTACTGCAATACCCGCTGCATTTATTTCACATCTAATGGCATCTGATGAAATTTTTCTATCTTGAAGGCATAGCCGTTTAATTTTTCTATCGGCAGTAGCAGTTGTGCATTTTTTTTCTGCCTGATTCGGCCTTATTTTCCACTGATTTCGTTTTTTCATAACGTAAACAGAACTTTCGTACACCAGAACAAGTAACTGAACCCCCAACTTGTCTTGCAATTGCAGCATAAGAGAGGCCATTTCCTCTCAATATGACAATTCGGCTTCTTTTTGTAGATGTCCAATCAGTTCTTCTTGTTGGTGTTGTTTGTTTAAAATTAGTTTAATTAGAAAAAAGGACTTAAAATATTCAAAAACAGCAATATTCTATTTAATTGTACTAGTATGCATCATTCCGCAAAATATTTCCACAACAATAACTCTTTTACCATCCAAAAACCTAAATTATAGTTACAGACATTTGATGGGTCCTCAGAACAGTGTTTGTGATTGGCTAGTAAGCTTTTATTACAAAACACGTCATTATTCAAAACGATTTGTGTTTTGTTTCATGTTTTTTGTTCTACTAAAATAAGCGTAACTTTTTTTGTAATACAGATATTGTAATACTGTTTTTGTTATTAAATTTTACATTGAATTACCTTCAATTTGATATCTAAACATTTGTATTTAAGTGAAAATTAATATATTCTACAAGCACGCAAAGTTGAAAAACATGAAACTTTCAAAAAATGTTCACACTTTTGGCCACCACTGTATATGTATTTTGAAATACAAATGGATAGCTTTATTATCTACAGTGGAAAATGTTTAATTTCAATCAATGCTGAATCTTGAATCATATTTCTTTTATTTAATGCAATTGCCTCTCTATTTTTTTTTTTAAATCTTTGGTCGTTCTCAAAACTCTGAAAATGACGTTTTGTTGTAATGCGCAGTTTCATATTTTAGGCTGTTGCTGGTATATATATTGTGTTAAAAATTACAGTTAGGAAGACCCATTGAAAGGTTTTAAACCGATTATCAGTTAAGTTACTGTTTTTATGATTAACTATTTTTATGTGCGTGATTCATCTGTTTAGCTATTGCTAGGCGACTCCTGGTATATTTTATCGCTCCCTCATAATATTGCTCTTTAAAAATTGACATAAACGGACTAATGTTTTGTACCCACAACAACCTTAGGTTTGATGTTCAGGCATTTGTGCCCCTTTTCCTTCAGGTCGCTAAGCCATTACATGGTCTAAAAATAAAAGGAGTAAATAAGACACGGAATTAATCCTAGAAAAAATTGGATTCGAATACAAAAAAATGTTACAATTGAAAGAACTCTTAAAATATTTTTTCTTAGGATTTGCCTCAATTCTTTTAATCGTTGCAATGTAAATTAAACTAATTTCATAGCTTAATCAAATCGTTTAGTCACATTACTTTTCCTCATAGTTAAAATTATAATTAATAACCTTTGCTTTCTTTGATACATTAATCCTAGTAGCTTTTCACTAACCCGCAGTTGAATGTTATACACTTTTTAAAATACATTTCTCAATTCATTCCCATTGAATTAAGTGATTTTTAATTCATTTGATAAGTTTTATATAATGAAATATTTCTCCGTACCAACTCCAAATTCACGCTTTTTTTAAATGTGATAAAGGATATTTGTCTGAATTTTTTAATTACATAATTATTATAATTCGGGTTCCTTTTCTAACAGACATTTTGAATAAAAAAATTGAAAAGAAATTTCAACTCCTCACAAAGCTTATTATTTAGAAAATTACAAGAGTTAGTTTAAATGTTACTTTTAATAATTTTCTTGATACTATTTACGGAAATTTTCTTTTATCTGCTTTATTTTTCTAATCATCATGTTATTCTTCAATTCATTATGTTTAATAATACAGATGCTTTACAACTTCTCTCAACTGATTTTCTCAAATTTGTTTGTACACTGATATTTAGTATAACACACTTGATATTAAATTATCGTATCTCAAAATAAGTATAGTTAGAAGCAATTTTTGGGGGCAAAAATTGGTTTTCATTATTCATATTTTTCAACCTTATCAAATAACAAGGGCAAAATTTAAAATTTTTGTACATCCAGATTTAATTAAACGACCAGGAAAGTACATATTTCGTGTCAACAATTCGGCAACCGGAAGGGGGCAGTTGTATGTATAAAATAGAGATGAATTACAGTAGCAAATTAATTGTATGAAACTAATAATTAAATAAACCTAGGAAGAAAACAGACACAAAATAATACTTAAGACTAAAGTTGGAGATTCTCGGGGAGACAAAACTACACATGAACACGTCAAAAACCAGTTCTTTATATCCGCCGATAAAATTTGTTTCGCGCATCTTACGGCGTAAAACAGAAAATACTGCTCATGCTTGCGGTTGGTTGGTTGAGTGAGTTTTACTGGCGCAAGAGCCAAATTTGGCTATACTGTGCCAAACTTATGGTGGATAAACAGGATCGTGGTTTAAAACATTTAGTAATGTACTATAAAAAGTTTAAATTCTAAAAACATTTTGAAATTACAGCGAAATTGAAAAATAGTGAAATTATAAAACTTTTTTCATATCTGATTCTAATAGAGAAATTGTCAAGGCAAATTTAAAAAACTATACAAAATATACTTAAGAAAAAATGTTGGAAAAAATTAAAATATCATTAGAGATGCAAACATATAGATAAAATGCAATATACACACACATATGTACATATATATTACACACATATACAAAAGCAAATATAATAGAATTTCAAAATGTGTATCTTCTAAGGTTAAAAGCAAAAAACAGTATCGAAAAGACAAAAAAGTAAGATGCAAGTTCACTACAAGTTCTTATATTTCGTTGGAATAAGGTATTTTTTCTTTTCTTTTTTATATTTAATCGAGGGAGGAGGACTTACAGTTTCTGGCGAGTCTTCTAAGTCCTCAGACATACGATATTCCAACATAAACCCATCTGATGCAGTGGAAGAGCTCATTTCCGCATCAGCATCAGATTCACTAGACTGTTTTAGATTTGTTCCTACTAAAGGAAGATTATCTATGGATTGTATTGTCGTATCAGAAGAAAGTAATTTTATTTCAGCCTTAATTAGCTTATTACACAATTTGGGTTTCACAGTTGGAGCAATTTGCGATACAACAGTGGTGGGAAACTTGGTGAGGTGAGGTAGAGTAAAATTTTGAAATTTTTTCAGCATTGGTTCAAGATTTTGTTTCCACAGGTGAGGCCTTTTTAAACTTTTTAGTGTGTGTCACTAGTTGAAAACCAGTTAAATCCGGCGAAGCTGAGGCATTGTCACTGATTGGTGCAACAGACACAGGCGAAGGATTTGGCAAGTTAACTGGAATAGGAGCTCTTAGAGTAGATTCTAATGGTTTTAAAACCTTACCAGAGATAGATCATTCAGATCCCACTGAGTGGATATGGTAGCCGACATTTTTTTAACTGCAAAAGCATAATTTATCCCAGCTGAAGGCGTTTTCGATTTTATGAGTTTGCGAGCTTCCTGATAAGAAATTGTATTTTTGATCTTAGTTGAAATTATTTCTTTCTCCTGTTTCCAAGCAAGACAGTTTCGGGGAAAAGAAGTGTGCTGGTGTTTGCAATTCACTCACTTCTCTTCGGTAGTGCAGTTAGTACTGTCATGGCCTGATTCTGCACAACGGGCGCAAGTTAGAGTCCCGCGGCAAGAAGTTTTAGAATGCCCGAAGCGTTGGCACTTGAAACAACGCAATGGGTGTGGAATATATTCTCGGACAGAAAGGCGCATATATCCGGCTTTTATGTGTTCAGGTAATTTAGGAGAATCAAATGTCAATACTAAATGTTTTGTGTTCAGGAGCTGGCCATCCCTTCGCATAGAAATACGCCGTACATGGGTCACTCCCTGATTTTTTAAATCTTTAGTTATATCTTCAACAGAAACATTTAATAGCTCTCCGCAGGATATAACTCCGTTGGAGGAGTTTAATGTCGGGTGGAGACTAACTTGAATAGGAATTGTAGACAGATACTTCAGCTTAGCAGTTTGTTTGGATTATTTGGAGGATCCAACTTAAACTAGCAAATCGCCAGATCGAAGCTTCTTTGTAGATTTAACTTCACCTGCATTACCAGAAATGGCTTTCACGACAAGAAATGGGGACACATTATGAAAAGACTCTTTTGCATCAGATACTCTTTGAATTAGAAAGAAAGCTGGAAAATGGTTAATTTGTGGATTCAAAATGGGGTTTTTTTTTTTTTTTTTTTTTTTTTTTTGCCCATACGACATTGATGGGGATTCGGGCCCCACGGCACCCCCACCATGGAGCCCAACAACGAAAGGCAGCCACCGGCACTAGATATTCCCAGCCTCGGCGCTTACCTTAGTGCTGGCCGGAACCTATACGCTGGGAGTCAACCCCGGGGACAGTGACCACCCTTAACGCCAAGCCCAAGGAGTGACCCCTTTGCTTGATCCCTAGCAGACTAACCACTCAGGTGGTTAGGTACCAGCCGATTGATACACCGGGGACCACAGTGCACCACCCGTCTAATGGGTCCTCACGCACTGCAAACACGTGGGGTATCTGCTGTCCATGAGAAGCAGGAAGCAAACAGACGGCGACAGCTTCTCATGGAGAGCTCCCTCGCCTATCCTCGAGGGAAAGAAGAAAAAAGAAGACAGCAGAAGGCGCAGTGAAGAATAAATATAAAGGAAGTAAAGGTCCCTGGTAACATCGGGATTGGGACACCCGAACCCACCTATAGTAGGTGAGCCCCTGAGGGGCTCATGCTTGCGAATTACTACCATAAGCGTTTTGCGAACCATTTAGCTCACAAGTGCGCACGCGCCCTCTCCTACAGTGGTATTCTGTTATATCCATAACATAATATATATATTTCCAAGAATTGTATAATTTTTCACATTATTTTTCTGCATCAAATGCTATTTGGCGAGTTAATTTGTGGATTTTTGTTTACTTTTTGTGATTATTGACGGTCGCCAGTTTTTGATTTGTCTCGAGTACTCACTTCGAACTGTAGCTTCTGAAAGATTCTTTTGCTCAGTTGCAGGTAATCTCTCAATTATTTAACAATTCATCCTTCAGACCTTTTCTCCTCATGGAATTTTAGATTAAAATCTTTCAGGTCTTGGGATAGTTTAATTCTACTAGGCATCAAATGAATCGATGAAAATCAAATAGCTTATTAAAATTAGAATAAAACTGTCAAAACTATATTAAAAAGTAAGAAAACCCCAAAAATTTTAAGGAACTTTTTTATAGAAGCAATTGTATTGTGCGTATTGTAAGCTTTCAAATTATATTTTTGTGATATGAATTTTACAGCTGGAAAAGAAAATTATTTAAGAAAATAAAAAGAAATTAGGACTGCGTTAACTTCTTGTTATTATTAATGCTATAATTCAGAATAAATTACACACTGTAAAGTAATTTTTGTCCTGTGTTTATTTTTTTAAAAATTCAAGATTTGAGATAAAAGATGCATATTTACTTTTGACTGTATGTTGCTGTTTTTACATTCAAAAGTTGTTTGCTTATGGAAATTTGAAGAAATTTACTGTAAAAAGTTTCATGAATTTAAAAGATGAAGTCTTTAACTCTTATTTTGAAAGGAAACAAAGTGTGCTATTGCTAAATGCAATGAAACAATTGCCATCTTAGAAATTCACATTTTTTTTCTCTGCATAAATAATTAAATTTACTTTCTTGAATTTGTAATCACGATTTGAAACAGTGATTAATTTAACAGTTATAAGATTCTGCTTACTTTCTAAACCAATAGATTACTTTATTTCCTTAGGTCTATGGTGGACTATTACTCAATATACATTTTCATATATCTAAACTAAATTTAAAGATTGCTGCATAAATTCTGATTTTTATTTCTCATGAATTTATAAATGAATAAACTTTGCTTTCAATTAGGGAAAAAAAACCTTTAGTTTTTCCATTGAATTTCTCAAACAGATAAATAGTCCTAGATTTGCCAAAGCAATAAATTTAAAGAAAGCAGAGAAACTTGAGGTAAATAACGATGATATTTAGAATGTTGTGACAATTAAGATAATGCTAAAACTATTCATATTCTTGTAGAGTATAAAATATGGAATTTAATATGCTCACAAATTGCATGACAATGCCAAAATTGTGTTCTTACATTCATAGATTGCTACAATGTCATGGAAAAAAATGTGGTGGGTTTGGATGTTCATATAGTTTTAAAACTATCACCTACTTCAGTTAAAGATAAAAAATTAAGATTCAACTAATTCTTATACTTGTAATCAAATCAAACAACTGAAAGTGTTAAGAACCTTTTCAAAAAGTAATCTTCAGAATTTTGCAAAAATACTATTATATTCATGACAAAAGAAATAGTTGAATCAAACAGATATTAATAAAATTTAATTTAAAATCATTTTAAACTACATAAATGAAAAAAAAAATACAGCTTAATATTATTCAAAAGTTATTTTTCCTCAATGGGTATGGCTAAAGAAAAAAATGATATAATTTTAAACAAAAAAGAAATAATAAATTTTTTTTGAAAATTCTTTACCATTTAGCAATCCAATTTAAGACATTAAATCTAATAAATTAACACAAATATATCAAACATTTGAGCACTGTTGTCACTCCTAAATTGTTTTTAAAAACTACAACTATACTTCACTATATTTATATTATAAGTACAACTATATTTCAAGAATTTCTACTAATTTTAATTCAACTAACACATAATTCGGCAATTGTATAAAAAAATAAGAGAAGTGCAACAGTGATAATCTGGATTTTTTAGAGATAAGTTTTTTTTTAATATACCACAAATAGTCGACAATATTCTAGAAATTTAAAAATAATACTTAATTTAGGGGGTTTTGTGAATCCATTTTCAAAATCCTAAAAATTTGTGAAAAGTAAAAATCCCGACATAATTTTAAATAATTCAGAATGCTTCTGTGATACATCTGCATTTATATATATTTTAATCAAATTTTTTTTTCAATTTTTACAATTTCTTAATGATACTTATTCTGAAGCAATATTTTAAATAGAAAGTCAGTCTAAAAAATTCAAAAATTCCGGATTTAAAGAGGCAAAATCTGGCACATAATGAATGATATAGTATTGATAATTTATAACATATTTATATAGTATTGATAATAACATATTTTTAAAAAATCTGAATGAATGCACATAAGTAAATATTTTTTTATTTCATTGTAACAAATAAAGAATACAAATATGTACAAAAAATTGTTGCTTACAGCTTGTATAAGTAAAATGAGAGGATATGTAAATTTTTAAAATACTTTGATTCATTCCAAAGCCTCACTTTGTAATGGATACGCTTCCAATACCGTCAGTAACATTCAAATTCAACTGGTGGACAGATGGTATGAATTTCCTAAAGGTTCAAGAAAATGGATGTTTTGAAATTCATTAAATTGAAATACTAGCAAGAAATGATTAAAATGTACAAGTCTGAATCAAGGGAAATATGAAATACGAAAAATGTTCCCGTCGATTAATTTTTTTATCCTTTTATACAATAAATTCATTAAAACTTCATCTTAACAAAAATTATATCAATAAACGAAATTCAGAAATAAATTTATCGAAATATAACAGTTTTTCATTTTCAAAATACAGAATTCCTAGTAATACTTCTAGAATATCAAATGTGCATTGCAATATTTTATTCTTTCCCTACGTAATACTTATAAATTAAATTTTTCATTTAATCTTCGAGAATATTGATTTTTGAGCTTCGATTTCGAGAAATCGTTTAAGATGTCCTTACTAGAATGATCTAGCTAATGACAATGCAAAATTTATCAAAACGAAAAATGAATGTTACAATTGACTACCAACGGCTCCTTAATTTCAAAAATAACCTGGTATTATTTATGCAATAAAAGTAGTATTCAAAAACACTTAGAGAAACTGACTTGCTTTAAAATTATATGCAATTCAGCAGTAGATATAAAAAAGGAAGAGCAGTTTCCAGCTCATCTTTCTTTGGGATGACGAATATAAACTGTTAGATCGAGTTAACTGAGTAGTTATCCATTTAGTTTTTATTGTAGTTCAAAACAAACTATCTAGAGTAAAATCAAATAATTGACTTGAAAACAGTTTTTAAAATTTATTTTAATTTACACGAATCACAAGATGTATCATTAAAAACAATTCTGGGTTTTCTCCCTCCTGCTCTACATTCATTATATCTGTAATAATACAAACCTGCAAGTGACTCCAGCAAGAGAAAACATTTTTCTTGTAGGAACTTGTTCTTCCCATGGCTCAGGTTTCAGCTCAGAAAATACTACTTTCCTTATCCCAGCTTGAATTATTAACTTGGCACATTCACAGCAAGGAAACTTTGATACATATATTGAACAGTCATCAAGAGCTGCATGCCTTTCATTAAGGATTGCATTCATTTCAGCATGACACACTGGAAGGAATGTAATGAAATCCTCATAAGGTATGAAAAATAAATATTGCAGATTGTCAGCAAAGTGAATAAATAACAGGATTAAGAATGAGCTGGATTTTGGTTTTCATTCATGAAAATCATTTAATATATTGATTTCGCACAGAATTAATTTTAAATTGGCACATTTGATTTTTAATTTTTACCCAAATTCCATTCTTTCATCCTATCAGCGTACAATTTCTGCATCTTTTAAAATAAAAATTTTAGGTAGAAAAGATAAAACTTGAATAAAATAATTCTAGACGCTTTTTTTCTTTCATTTTAGTAATGAATGATGTAAGGAAGAAAATGTGAATTCTTTATTAGATGCATGCACTTATTATCCAAAATGATCATGATTAACTTTGTGTTAAATATTTTTGAGAATCGTCAAAAGAGACAACTTATATATTGATCAAAATATAAATAGTCAAGTCAATCAAGCTAAAGCAAAAAGTTTATTGCAAAGGTACATCCTTATGTAAAAAATACCACTACTATGTATATTTATGATGGAAGTCTTTATACTCTTGAAGATCAGTACACTGCTCAATTAACAAAATTTGCATATGTGATGAAAGTTAAGGAATATAGCTTTAGCGTGTAACACATTATCAGTACCCAAACACAGCAATATTTTCATGCCAAGTAAAAATAATTAGAAATGCAGTAAAAATTATTCTTTAACTGAGATAGCATATAAACCATATAATTATTGATAAAACTTCTATACTCATTGATTTGTTTCAAAATTAATGTAATTAAAAATTTTATTTTATATAAACATTCATCAAAGAAATATCAGGGAAAATTTATTAAGCATATTAGTAAAACTTACATTTATACATAAGTAAAAAAAACAACTTAATATCTAAATACAATAATATAGTCTAACTTTGATACTTCCAATATTTGTTACCTTGCTACTTTTGTTGAAAGATGGATTCGTCGTGTACTTTCAAACAAAGCATTCTTTCTTACATAATGCGAAACAACAATTTTTTCTCATTTTGTAATTAGCCTTCCAGCAAGTTAAAATGATGTAATAAGTAAATTCATTTGCATCTTTTCATTCTGACATTATGGCGTTCATGAGAGAGGAGATGAAGATTTTATAAGCACTGGCATAATTTATAGCAAGGCAAATTTCTAACAAAAGAAAAAAAAACTTAAATTATACAGTGTGTGTGTGTCGTGCATACAGGGTGTTCCAAATAGCCATTCACACACATTAAGAGCAGGTGAAGCAAACCGAAACAAGTCACATTTTTAATAAAACATAGGATAAAAAATATAAAAGAGGACACTACAGACAGCTCTCTGTTAGTGCTAGTAAATGAAAAGGATAAACCAGATAAAATGCACAAGACAGGTAAAATATAATCAGTGTGTGTGTGTCGTGCATACAGGGTGTTCCAAATAGCCATTCACACACATTAAGAGCAGGTGAAGCAAACCGAAACAAGTCACATTTGTAATAAAACATAGGATAAAAAATATAAAAGAGGACACTACAGACAGCTCTCTGTTAGTGCTAGTAAATGAAAAGGATAAACCAGATAAAATGCACAAGATAGGTAAAATATAATCTAAATTAACAACAAACATAATAAGCCAGAAGCATCAATAATAACATATCGCTTCATACAGCAAGTCTTTTGAACTTGCTTTAAGCAGTTGAAAGGTTTGTTGTTGGCATCGAAATCTGTCGTTTGTGAAGGAGCATAAAACTTGTAATATTGTTATTCATGCAACTGATTGTTGTATTCTATTAAAACTGTGCTGTACATATTATCCACCATTTTTTTTCCCTTCTACTTAATTCAATGATAAAACATCCCTTATAGCACTGCTCTCAGTATTTATGACGAATCGCTTTGTAAAAATTGCTCATTTCTACACGCCAAACCCTACTCTTAAAGTTTGTAAACGACCTTTCGGGAAACTGTATAAGAAAAGTTAAATTTCTCCGAACGTTAATTTAGAATAAACTTCAATCATCTTGCCTTTACAAGAGCTATTTTTAAAGAACTACAAAAAATACCCACTCTCTGCTCTTCACAACAAATATCTTTTGAATATTTCTCTCAGAGCTCCCACTCTTATCCAAGTAAAAAACAAACAAAAAAAAAAAGGATTTTCAAGTATCTTTTTAAAAAAATTAAAGGATTATAAAATTACATATTTTAAATATAAAAATGCCAATGAATTTAAAATAAAATACTTCCACTATTAATATTTGAATGAGTCGTTATTTTTTCGCTTATTATTTACAGATGTTTAACTCTTCAACCGACTGGAACGTAGAAAGTCGCACCAACGTGTCTCTTTAAAACCGGCTGGAACGTAGGAAGTTGCTTTCCGAAAACTGCCTTAAACCCGGCTGGAACGTAGGAAGTTGCTTTCCGCAAACTGCTTTAAACCCGGCTCCGACGTAGAAAGTCGTCAATGCTTTCCCCCTTAATTGCAATAAACGAGGTGGGTCATCTGCTTGTTAAGGTCATTTTGTGGTTTTCGCTGACAGTTAGAATTTGGGTGGTCCCTCCAATTAGGGGAATGAACCTCCGAGAAAGGGAAATTACGTTTTTCGTAAGAATTCGTGATTGCAGGATCGATTGGTGATATGAGCTGTGTACTTCATTTCTGATTTGAATATTTCATTATTTCACCACAAATTTAATATCCAAATGAAAACTATTATGCTTATTAAAGGTAGGGAATCTCTCATATTTACATGTCATAATCATGTATAATAGTTAATGATTGTGATTAGTTCGCAAAAACAAGTTTGATTTTTCTGTACTTGGTTGATGAAATATTAAAAAAGTACGTGTGAACTTTTAATAATACTTTTATTAAAATGCAGTAAAATATAAAAAAAATCCTTATATAAAGTTTTAAAATTTATTTTCATCCCAATTATTAACTGAGACAAATATTTATTTACAAATGTACTTTTAATTATTGCTTAAGCTTTGTATATAGATTTTGGCCAAGCATTTAATACGTAATAAAAGGCAAATTTGAAAATTTTTGGATCTAATTATCTATTTTTTACTTTTTAGAGTGAGTTTTTAGTAAAAGCGTTTCTAATTATTTTTATAGACGTTTTTATTTAAATTATCTTGATAAATGTAGTTACTTTTATACTTTTTTTACTGCTTAATATTATTTTTTATTTCACTATTTAAATACAAGCGTTGTTTACTGCTTTTTGCAAATCATATTTATCTTTTTTTTGGGGGGGGGGGGCTCAGGAATAAAGAAAAAAAGCTTCTTTTATAAAAAAAATATTTTTTAGAAATTATATCTTTAAAATAGATAATTATATTATAAATATATATTTAAAATCTCTATAAAAAAACAAAACACATTCAAATGGGAGGAAGTTTTGTGTCTTGTGACGGGCTGCGAAAAGCGTAAATGAAAAAAATTACTTAGTAATAATAAGGACTATTAAAAAAAGTTTAGCATATGAAAGAAAGAAAATATATTTAATAAATGAAAACATTTATTTATATTCAACAAAATTCGATGATGAGTATGATATTGCTTTGAAGAATAGAATTAATAAATGTATCTGTGCAATTATAATTATTGCTTTGCATTAAAACAGTATTAGCTATTTAATGAAATTAAATAAATGCATTAAAGGCTGACACGATTTCTAACTGTGTGAACGTATCACAAGGCTGTGGATTCAGAACTTTTTTATCTATGGATCTCGGTTCCGTTCAATTGTTAGTATTCGGTAAGAAAGTGCAAGTGTTTCTCTATGTGAAAGTAGTTTTTCGACTTGTCGGCATTGTTAATAGAAGTTTTACGATCAAATCAAGCAGTAAAATGTCGGTAGGTTTAGTGCTTAAAGTTGCCCAAGTTACGTTGCAAAGAGAAGCGTTACATCTGGTGACAACAACCTATTTAAGAAAAATTAGTGTCTCAAAATGGGTTATATAGACCATGCGCCAAGCAGATTGTACAATAGAAGTACTTTTAATATGAATCTTGCATTGAAAGGAAGGATATTTTCCCTTGCTAGGCATTCATCAAGACACGAATGAATTCTTGAAAAATGTTCTGAGTAGTTCTTTTAATCTTTACCATTCTTGAAATTTATGAGTCTTGGATTCAAAACATAATTCATCACTCCTGAAAGCGCTGTTCTTTTTATAAAATTAACGTGGGTATTATGGCAATAATCTACGAAAAAAGTTTTTAAGCTTAGCTCTTTAATCAGTTCTCTGTGCTCTTCTATTTTTGATTTTCATATCTATTAAATTAAAGTTTTTTTTCATATAACATTTAATGACGTACTTCTTAATATATTTAATAATAATTCATGACTAAAAAGTAAAATTAAAAATTCGATTTTTCTGTTCACTAATGCAATGCAAGTGGGTTTTCTTACTAAATTTGTTTATATTCTGGTTGAAATTCGGCTATTGATCAGATACTACTGAAGATTGTTTCCAATATAAAAATTGCTTCCTTTAGGAAATTTATTTCTAATGCACCTCCCAAGGCCAATCCTAATAGCAGTTTTCAAAAATGAGCTAAAAAATTTTCACCAATGCTTAATTCTGCACTTGAACTTTATCTAAAGGATAACAAAATTTTTAACAAAAGCATACCACTGAAACATACTCAACATTAAATAATAAGTTGGATCATATCTTGATATCAACAATGGAAAAAAATTAGGCTGAAATGATAGAAGCAACAATGAAGGCAATTTAATTTCACTTCCATAATGAAATATATTGATGTAAAATATACTTAAATTCGATAAATTAATATACAAATGTTAAATTAATTATTCCTTCGAATTACCACGGGAAAATTATAATCAAAATTTTTATTATGCTTTAAACATTAATAATTTACGAAAATATCAGCTTTTGGATTTTTCAAAAGCTATTTGCGAATATTATTTTTGCTTTGATAAAAAGTAATTACAGATGATAAGAAGATTTTAACATCATGAGACCCCGATGAGTCATCTGTGACTAGACCACCAATAACTTGCTGCTTTACCACACCAATATGCTTCTCCGACCAAGTCTTTGCCAATTAATTCTATGACGTAAAAATTCACGCTTCTCTCTATTTTTCTTATATATATAAAATAATTTATATATATATATCATTTCTGATTTAGCTCAACCTTCTTAATATGTAATGTCATTGTTAAGCCACTTTTCTTCCATCCAATTTTTGTGACCGGAGGATAAGATCCTTTAAATGAAGAACTCTGCCCATCTTCCACAAACTGGCAACACTATTACAGATTCATTAATATCTATAATTTGTTTTATTTTAATTAATGTACCAAAATTTGTAGCAAGTATTTTTATTGTTGCAATGAAATAAAAACCTTATTTTTCACTCACGGGTTTTAAACGTTGTTGAAGTTATGATTACTTACTCTAGATTGTTTTTCTTTTATTTTATTGTACATCTATCTTTTGAAATTCACATGCAGTGAAATACCTTATAAATATTGCCAATGAAATTCGTTTGAATTGTTCAGACATGATGAGCATGGAAGCAACAGTCTGAAAGGGGTAATTCTTAATTGTTGGATACATGCAGCGAAGTCTCATTTTTATCTACGAGATAATTTAAGAATTTTCATAAAAAATCATGATGTTGTAACTTAAAAAAATGGGTACAGTTGAAATTGTGATTTCATTGATGAAGTTAGATGACGGAAAGATTCTTTGCAATATTTGTCGACAGAGAAATGCAGGGATTTATGAAAATATTTCTGCACTAACTATGAGTCATTTTTACCAAGATTTGTGACAAGATTAGGAATGATATAAGAAATTGACATTCAAAATATTCACTTATTAAAAATATGAATGAAATGATGATTTTTATCAGATATAAGCCTCGCGAGTAAATGGATACATTAATATGTTTTCTTATTTTAGTATTAAAATTAACTTTAAAAACTTATTATTTCAACTTATTATTTTAATTATTTCAAAATAAGATAATAAGTCAAAAATAGTCAAAATAATATTTTCATCAACATATTATCAATAAAATATTCACCTACTATATATTGATAAAATATTGTTTTATTATTTTCAGAACTTAAAAAAATGGAATGAAAAACAAAAATCTGAAAACAAACAAAAAAAAATCGCACAAATTTTTATTAAAAAATGTTCAATAACAGATTATATTTTCCGAAATGAATGTAGTATTTTTAAATTATTAATAATAAAAGTTTTTATAATTTATTTTAATCAGAGAACTATATATTCATTCATTGTATATCATGCTATTTTCATTTCGAATACCAAATATGCGAGTAAAATGCTTACAACTAAAAATTAGAAAAAACTGAAGTAAAATTCACTGAAAGTCAGTAAAAGGAATGTATTATATTCGTAATGCAATTTGATGAATGATAATTCCTTTAAATAATTTATTAAACACATTTTTCTATTACTTATAAAAATTTATAAAATCATATTGCGGAATTTTTTTTAAATTTATTTTTGAACACATTCTATTTTCTGCAAACATTGCAGATTGAAAGAGAAGTTCTCAGTTCTCAGGGCGAAAACCAAATTCTTAGTTGAAAAACCGCATGGCAATTGCCCTGCGTTGATAGAGTTATTACTTGATTGATCAGTCAGTACTATTCAAAAACCCGGTGTTCAGGGGGACGTGATAGTCGAGACGCCGGAAAGTTTACTCCCTGTTGTTAATGGTCAGGGGAAAGAAAAAACATACCAAGCCGGTTTACGAACGTTCTGCCAATTTCTTTTCTAGTAAATTGTGTTCAACCTTTATTTTGACTGCGGCCGTTTTAAGAACATTCTTAAGCTAGACAGCCGCCAGCGCTCGATGAGTTAATGGAGAGCATTAAGGACAAATTTTATGTTCCTGTAAGTAATAATTCAAACTTCAAAGCAGATTTCCAAATCACAATGCAAGCATCCTTAATATTAGCCATCGTACGGCTACAGAATACGGCTAGAAGCTACTTTTTACAAAAACAAAAGGACGCTCACTTCAAAAACTTATTCATTTTAGCTTAAACAAAATGTATTAAAAAATGTTAATAAAACAAGAATTTTTTCGCCCGACTTCGGATCAATGTTTCACAAAATGATAATAAAATTACAGAAGACAGATAGACACCAACAAATATGTGTTTGCATTTAAACAAAGGAACTGGAAACAGTATGTCATTAAAATATTTTTAAATAACATTATAAATTATTTAAAATCTCAATATTTAAAACTATTTGATTCTAAAATGCACCGAAAATCTCTATTCTTCTCTGCCTTATCCACTAATTTGTTCACAGACTTCTCTGCCACAGAAACTGTACCTTCAGTTTTTAACATTTGTTTATTTTAAATCACTTAATCCATCCGTAATGCGTTTCTTTTCTTTTCCTTATTTTGAATGTTTATGTTTGCGACATATTTAGATTACACAAGAAAAATACTGGCTCTAAATTCTTTTAAGATTTGAAAGTTATCTAGTCCATGGCATTTTTTTTATTATTTAAAATCAACAGCTATCTTTCTTCTTTCAGGTTTTCAGGCTCATGGATGATGGAGATAATGGAGAAAGCATATTAATACAAAGTTAGAAATCCATTATCTTCATCTTTGAATTTTGAATTATTAGCATCTTTCGAGATAATTTCTTATTCCAAATTTCCAGACCGTTTCTACTTTTACATGTATGAGAATAAAAAGAGAAAATACTGTTATCGTTGAAATATTCGACCTCGAGATTTTGACGAATCTCCATACAACTCTTAATCCGAAAAGCATATGTTTGGAATTATGTATGTCTAAAAGCACGAAAACTCAAAATTGCTACGAATTGAACGGATGAAAGTTAGAATGTTGTATTTATACACAATTTCTAGATTTTTATAAAATTTTGAACGAAATCCATTCATAGGAAGTATGTCTGGCTGGCAGGCTTCATATTTTGAATGTAAATTCCTATCATATTTTGAACCAAATCGGTCAACAGGTTGTCGGTCTGTCAGTCTGTACTTTGGCAAGCATAAATCGAAAACGCTATAACTTAGATAAATGAAACTAGATATGCGACCATGCAATTAAAATTGTAGTTGTCAAATTTTGGTGTCAATCAGTTGAAAAAAAGATATCCAAAATACATACTCGGTTTTCTTCATTGTACTATGAAACGCAAAACGCTTACGGACAGAATTATGAGAAAAAAAACTGAGCACTCGGCCGTAATTTTTATGTAGGGGAGGAAGGATACACCTTAATTAGGGAGCACGTAAGAAAATTTCAGATATACCACTAATTATAGTTTTTATTGATGGAATTCTCAAAGCAAAATCAAGTTACAAATTGATATTCTTTTCTCTCCTCAAAAATAAAGAATGTATATTTTACCAATTTTTTCAGGAGCCTAACAAAAGAAAAAGAAATCAAGCAACTTTCCAAGGCTCCAAAGAGTCACCAAGGATTTTCAAGGACCATGAGAACCCTATTTCTGCATAATAAAAAATCGAAAGGTTTGATCTGAGATGAAACAAACAATCCAAATTTTTAACATTTCTTAATATTTGCCAGTTTATAACAGGTTTTTAGATGATGAGTAAATAATATAATATCTATTCACTAATTATCTGAAATAAAAGTAAATTAAATTGTATAATAACTTATGAATCAAATGAATTAAACAATATATTCCAAGAACGAATTTGATCTGAACGAATTCTTAAAACTAATTATAAACTCTCACTCAAAATGTTTGTCCAGAAAGTTTTATTTTTATAAACCTACACACAATTATCTGAAATTCAATGATAACAATTATGCCTTTATGGTTGCATGTAAGATTGAAACACAGAAAAGAGAAAAATGGAGTTCCTAGATTATAGTTTCTAAAAAACAGCAGAAGAATTCATTCTAGAATGTTTTAGTGTTTTACAAAAACTATAAATATTCTTCACAAGTGAGTGGTTCTCAACCACTTTACAATCTCCACTTTTCTTTTTCTCTCCCTCTTCTTTGATTTAAAAAAAATTTGGAAACATTATGGGGATGAGGATTAGGAATTTAGCTATTATATGACAAGATATGACACTAAAATGGAAATTTAACGGATCATTTACATCAATTTTATGAATTCATAATTCAATCCTTTTGTATCCATAAAATAAAAGACATGCTGTGATTTAAAATAAACAGCTATTTTCAATACTTTCTTTATTTGATATGCTATTATAATGCAACATTTTCTTTCCAATTATCAGCAAAAATATTCTAATAATTTGGAATAAAAATTTCCAGTACAATGTAATCTTGTCAGAAATTGCTTCATTTCTTATTTTATGGTGATAATTTAATTTAATACTTTTCAAATGAAGCTGCTTAAATAATGAATGAGTTATCAAAAATCATTCACCATTTCAAATTATAATCTGTTAGAAAGCATTGAAGGAAAGTAATAATAAATGAAATTGTAAAAATTTTAACAAAATTCTTCTCCTACAGCAAGTACAATACTATTTTTTCTTATATATAGCACTCAAACATATATATTGATGGTTCTTTCTTTTTTTTTTCAGATATAAATTCATAAACTAGAAAGGAAAAAAAAAGGGTTTGTAATTAAAGAATTCTGAATGGCTAGTGTGTAATAAACCATACAAAAAATGAATTAAAGTGCACTCAGTAGCTACCTGCTCTTCCTCCTTAAATTGAAATAAGTATTGAAGCATAACTATTCCCACAGGAGACATTAATTATATAAATACTTGTAACAAGATTCAAATAAATTTTGTCCATGTATGAAAAAGATAAAAAAGATTTTCATTTATTTTATGACTTAGTGAAAAATGCCTCAAAAATGCTAAAAGATAATTCAGAAGTTTGAGATTTTCCTTTCTGTTAACTATCCACTCAAGTAATAACAAAACTAAATATAGGCTAAATATTTTACAAATAATTTAAGCAAGACCTTAGAAGGGGATAGTCAAACCTTATTATGAATTTATAAAAAAATATCCATAAAACTCACCATAAGGATACTTAGTTTCATAACTATGAGCAGCTACTTTGCCCCATGGCAAATCATCGTCTTTTATACCTCTTGGCATGCCATTGTATCCTAAACTAACAACTCTATTTTCTTTATCAACTATACAAGCACCAACCTAAAATGGCATTGAAATTATAATATTTGCTTAACAATGTAACAATTATAAAAAAAAAAATCTTAAATAATGCTTCAATTATGAATCATTTATGCTCTTAAACGAAATTTGGGTGGCCTCAATTAAAACTGAAATCTATATATATTCTAATGAATTAAATTAAATTAAAAAAATCATTTTTAGAATAAAATAGATTGTACAAAATTGAAGGTGAAAAAAAACAAACAGGAAAACAAGAAATAATTCATTCATATATCTGTGTGCTTACAATTAAAAATGTATAACATTATTGCATGTAAATACAGAGGCATTATACTATTAAAACCTTTAACAGAAAGTAAAAAGATTTTTTTTTTCATAATCTAAATCATACTTTTGTATTGGGATCTTTACTACGAGCAGCAGTCAAATAACACAAACTCATGAAATAATCATGCCAGGGCAAGTAAGATTCTGGAAATAAGAACTAAAATTAATATACATCTATACATCTTGCAATACAAAGAAACATATTTTGAAAAGTACCCAAAAGTAACTTTATCAAAATAAAACATTCATTAAATTTTGTATCAGAAGAGGAATAACAGCTTGGGAGCATAAAAAAAAAGTATAAATAATCAATTCTTTATCTTTCATTATTTAAGAATTCTTAAACAGTAAATTAATACAGACAATACTGCTTTTTTTTCACAAATGTGTGAAAAAATTCAAGAATGATCTTGAAGTGCTATAGAGTAGTTTTGAGAAGTCTTTGTCTTTACTGCTCTATCTGCAGCCAAAAAAATTCCATTTGATAGTAAAGGGCAAAGAAAATTTGATGCAAATTTTTATTTTATTGTCAAACATAATTCCATAGAAAAAAAATCATTTCATGGCACAAGGTTCAATGTAGTAGAAACTGTGCCAACACATGGGTCATTGCTCACTTTTTAACGAATGAATAATTCATAATATAAAATACAAAATCTAAACCATTTGTAAAAGCACAGAAAATTGTGTACAGACAAACTAAAATTAAATTCAAAAACAATCAAATGATTTAAATACAAGGAACAAATTTTATGGCTCTAAGAAGTGGAAACACAGAGATTCTCTCCGGCCAAGTTTTTTCGGATCAGAACAGACGTATGAAAAGAATACAAAATATGAGAAATAAAATTGAAATAATAAGTTAAAATATGTGCAAATGAAATAATAGGTCGCATGAGACCATATTCTTCAAAGAGCAAACTTTTATGAGCATAGAAAATGTTTATGAGTAGAACATGAGCTGTCAATACACAAATGAATCAACAGCTGCTATTCTGATTGACACAATAAACTTTGAAGTTATCAGAAACTTAGTATATTATTTTCTCCAAATTCCATAAATATTTGTCCTTCTGTATGTATACATAATCTTAGATGGGCATATTTCAAAGTAAAATAGAAGTATTCAAGAAATTATATAAAGAAGTTTTAAAAAAATTTTAAAAAAAATCTTCATATTTTTCTTTCTTTCCATAAAAAAAACTATGCATATAATCAGAAGTTAGGGATTTAAATATTAATAGGTAAAATCAAATTTAAAAATAAAAATTATTTCAGAATTCATGATATGATTCTTTGCACATTTAAATTTTTTTTAAAAGTTAAATACAGAACACTCCCGAGTATCTGGTTCACGATTATCCGGCCTAGTTTTCTTTCATCGTAATTAAATGAGGAAGGCAAGGCGTTGTATTGCATTGGTAACATTCTTTATATTTCTTGCATTTAAGTTAGACAAGACATTACAGAATTTATGTTAAAGTGTGAACAGTTTTAGTTTTCTCAAATAAATTCTTGTAGTGTGCAGTGCAGTATATAAGTATATATAAATTACCAGTACAGCCTTCTATTTTAACCCGACACGTTACAGGGCCGAGGCCGCGTTTACATTATATGCGACTTGAGATAAATGGAGGGTTTAGTACTCAATAAGGAGAAAATGCGCATTATAACAGCTAGCTTTGGTATAAAATCTTTGTCTTCTAGTATTGGTGGGCAAAGAAATGAGTTCATAGAACTCCGGAATATCCGGCATTTCTGTTATCCGGCCTGTCCTTCCGCGACATTAGGCTGGATAATCGGGAGTCTACTGTAACCTGAAAAATTTAGATAGTTAATATTAAATAAAAAATGCTTCATCAGAAAATTTTTAGGTAGTTGAAAAATGGTAATTAAGTAGATGTTTTGAAAAACACCTTTATCAGTGAATTTTTTATTTAAAGAATATTAAAGTGAGTTACAAAATCTATGGATATGATGTTTATTTTAATTACTTTTTTATTAGAAATAATTGCAACTAAAATTTTAAAAAATATATTTTCAACTTCCTTTTTAATTTTTAAAGGCGACAGAATATCAAAATCTAAAGCCAGTATAAAATTCAATCATAGATTTATTATG
>JAPMOR010092923.1:0-36679 GCA_026543865.1 Argiope aurantia
CCTCTTCAGTTAAAGAGAGGGAGGGGGAAAAATCTGGAGGAGTGCTTTTTTTTTTCTCAGCTATTATCGTTTGTGCCAAAGAAAAGAGGATTGACTCTCACTAATTTCTTTAAGCAAATAAAGACTTAACACATTAAACATGAAATACGGTCAAACACGCTTTCTCCCATCACATTTTTTTCTCCAACATACCATTCCCCTCCCCCCCTCTTTCAAAAGGAAAGAGAGAAAAGAAAAAGGCGAACACTCATTTTAAAGAAATAAATGCGTTAAAAACAAGTAGAAAAACTGAGGAAAAATGGTTAAAAATCTTCTTTTCTTTATGGTGAAAAAGAGAACCTATTTGCACAAAGAGCGTTTTATATCACTAAGTACTTTCCTTTTGGACGATACTCGATACCCGGAAACACCACGTCGAACCATCCATTATTTAAAACACCCCTCTTGCACACCTCCCTCCATATCGTTTGCAGGTGTGGGAAGGGGATGCTGGGGTACTAAAGGGATGTAAATTCTTTTCCTCTGCAATTCAGTTTCACGCCGAGCAGTGCCAATTTATCATAAACTGCTCTAGATTGGGGGAGGGGATGGGATGTGGTAGGCAAGTGGTTGGTGCTTCCCCATCCTTCGATCAGGTATGTCTACAACATGCGCAAGACGCATAAATACTCCTGTAATCTTTGGTTGAAGGGGGAGGGTGTGATAAGATAGCGGATAGAACCAGGGAGGGAATTTTGAGGGGGGGGGAAGGGTATACAAGCAGTTCATCCACCCCTTTTTGAAACATAGAATAAGGGAAGGGTACGATGAAATCGGTAAATGGGTGAGTTTTGGAAATCTTTTAGTGTGGCATCATAGAAAGGGAGGGGAGAATTTGTGAAATCTGTTCTGATAAATCATGGCCAAACGATTAAAGTAAGTATCAGGGATAGAAGCGTTTATCTTCAAAGCAGATAACAACCGCACAGGAGGGTTTGAAAATCACTTTTGGAAGGGGAATCGTTTATCAATTTGTAGGGGTGAGATCTTTTTTAGAAGACGTTTCGAAATTTCCATTTTATTCAGTTTAACTCGATTTGAATTTTTCACCAATGCTTAGATAACAACTGAAATTCATGAATTTTTCTCGGTTTACGGTTTAACTGATTATCAGATAAAATAGGAAACACGATATGAAAACAGAGACAGAAATGGTGTATGTTGTTTCATGTCTACTTTTTAAACGAATTCAATAATTATTCTAATGTGCAGTTTCTAGTGTGCGCTATAATAATTAAATGTGAGCTTTCAACTTCCTAATTACTCTTACCCAGTTTCTCCTACAGGAAAATTGATTTAATCTAGTCTCTTAGCTTTAATTGTAAAATACTGAAATAGTTTGAGAGCTATCTTGCAGCTGCTCTGGTGATTTTTAATGGTGGTCAATTATTAAAGTAATTGTGCCTGACCCTCAACACAGCGCTACCAAGTCAAACCAGCAGGAAGATATTTAATCCTATATATTGCATTAAATCTGCAGTAGATGCATATTTGTGACAAATGTTTTTGCCGAAATCGGGGTAGGAACTTGGGATGCT
Source organism: Argiope aurantia (assembly GCA_026543865.1). NCBI lineage: Eukaryota > Metazoa > Arthropoda > Arachnida > Araneae > Araneidae > Argiope > Argiope aurantia. The sequence continues at coordinate 1,578 of JAPMOR010092923.1, forward strand.
TATGTTTCGAAAACGATCTGAAATCACATATTAACTACTTCGAGCCGCCCTGAGGCACACGTTTTAATTTGAATGACTGGATCACCATGGCAGCATTGGAGAGAACTAAGGTTCAGTACTGAGGCCTGTTACCGGGCTCGATACAATCCTTCCCATAGGAAGCAAATCTCGTTATTGATTTGGGGTAGTGGAACCTACATCATTTCTGTATCCACTCTGTTATTTAGAAACAACCATCAAGTTGATAGCCCCTCATCCTTTGATGTGCCCTCCGATGGGATGAAATCGAATGTGTTAAGTATTCGTCCAGCAACATTACCCCTCAGATCTTAAATGTATGTTGATAATTAAAGTTCCAAATATTTTTCTGGTGTGATCTGGATGTGTAAATGAAGGCTAGATGTCAAATGATCGATGGCATATTTAAATTACGCCTTTCATTAAGTTAACTTAATGAAAGGTTGCGAATGAATTCTGTGACTGTTCTTGACATTTTTCTATAATCATAATTGAAGACATAATAATCATAATTGAAGAATTTTCTATAATCATCATTGAAAGGACATGGAGAGCTCAGATCGAAGCAAGCACAGACCCTGACTAGACAGAGATTCGCTGGGAGATTTAGACTGTTTTTAAATGCCCGAATACGAAGCACCCTATCTTGGAATTATAAATAATATCTTTGAAATTCATGGAAATAAATATTTACTCAATAGTAAATAATTTTTGCTTAAGCAATTGTATTCTAACCGAATAAATTACTGACTTCAGAAATCTGTACGAATTGAACATAGGATTAATTGTTTTTAAATATCAATTCACCAACTACAAAAACAAGTTACAGCTTTTTTTTTCTTCTAATTCTTGTTAATTTCTTTATAAAAGGTACAAGAACAGTGAAAAACTGGAGGCAAAAAAACTATTGCAGCAATTTAAAAGTTTGAACCCCCCCCCCTTTTTTTTGAAAAAAATTACAATTTTAGAAATTAATAATTTTTTGAAAGAAATACCATATATGTTATAAAACTGGTGGAATTAGTTCGCAAAATTGACTATTGATTCTTTGTGAGGATGGTTGTTTCATTTGAATAAAAAAAAAATTATAACTTTTAATCTAGCTCATCAAATCTGACAATTGGCAACAATAAATAAAAAGTGAATAAATAAATAATAAAAATAAATGAGCCGGAGTGGTCTCCACAAAACTTTCTCGAATATTCTCAATAAACTTGTCATGCCAGAGAACGCCTTGCCATCACCTAGTTACATCGTACAATAGTTACGAAATATTAACTTTTGGCTTGAATTTAGCATCTTTGCTAATCTATCGTGCCATCCCTGGCGAATTATTTGGCGATGAATCCCTGGCGTGCGTTAATAGCATCTAAAAATAGAACTTGTGTTTAAGGCAAGTTTTTCTCAGTCGATTAAAACAAAAATTTGGCACAAAATTGAACTTGTAGTCACAAAAATCAAATACTAAATTTAATTTATTTAAACCACCGCGCTTTGAATTATCCAATTTATATATTTCTGAAAGTACACACCCACCGACGGTCAATCACTTTTTGGATTTGGCGCAAAATTTGACAGGTGTCTATACTTTATATGCTAAATCTGGGCACCGAATTTTATCTATATAGCTCTTTTCGCTTCTTTAACTATCTTGCTAATTTATTTTCGAACTGCTAGACAAATGGATCTCATCTGGATATATTTTATTCAAAATTTGATAGAGATATGGCAATTTGATGTAAAGAGCGTATACCAAATTTCAAACATCTAGCTCAAAATGTTTTTGAGTTATCTTTGTCGCAAACAGACGGGCATTTTCTAAAGATGTGTTTTTCGAACTCAGAGGCGTCTAAAACATGCAGATTCGTCAAAATCCCGAGTACGAATTTTTAGACGATTGCTATACTTTCTCTATATTACATATGTGAGAAAGTAAAAGATGATTACTATAATTAAGTTTCTGTTTGGAAATTGTGTATGAGTCACTTTATGCATTGCTGTATAAAATTAGAAAAATGGACCGAAAAAGAACCTTTATTTCCTTTTGAGAAATTCGAAATCTTCCTTGCGACCAGTATCATTTGAACAAAATTAAGATATCTTTCCCATTTTTATTTAAGTAATTTAAACACGAATATTTTCAAAATATATTTTGTTAACCTTCGATCTAAGATTGCAGCAAATAAATTGAATAAGTTGAGAATATCTTTCCTACTGTTTACTAAATAATTAAATATAAAATAACATGAAAAGAAAAAAAAGCTTTCTTCTTTTTGATCTTCAATTTCAAAGAGCAAATTGAATATTAAGAGAGTATCATTTTTAAATTCATTAAATAATCATAAAAAGAATAATTTCAAATAGGATTATTTCTACTTTTTGTCCTACGATTCTAGAGAATAAAATAAATAAAAGAAGTACATTAATAATTAAATTTCGTCATTTCGACCTTCAGTCTCAGCAAATCAGATGCTGAAGATATCATTCCTATTTTTCACTAAATAATGAAAGGGAAAGAAACAACAACTTGAATTAGATTCTTTTTTTCCAACTTTCGATTGCAATGAAACAATTGATTGCTACGAGATTCAAAATAAAATTAGAGAATTATTATTATTTGTTTATCTTATTTGGATTTTATTTCAATGAATCATTTGATCAAGTTGATGATATTTTCCCATTTGTTCATTATGAATTAAAACAAATATATTTTAAAATAATTGCTTTTTCTTTATTTTAAAGTTTGCTGTAAACTAATTGATTTAAAAGAAAGAGGATATAATTTTTTTTAAAGCGAAAATTGGATTTTTTTTTCTTTTTTCGATTTTTTTTTCAATTATTCATGGTTATTAAAATGTGAATATGTACCTTCCTTTTCAGTAAATTTTTAAATAAAAAATTATTTAATTGAAATCTTTTTTCACTTTTTATTTACTCTTAGTATAGAAAAAGTATAGTAAATGTCAAAAAATTCGAACTCGATGTTTTGACGAATCTCCTTGTTTTAGACCTCCCTGAGTTCGAAAAACATATTTTTAGAACAATATAAGTCGGTTGGTCTGTCTTTTTGTGACTAAGATAACTCAAAAGTGCTTCGAGCTAGACAGTTGATATATAGTCTTATATGGTTGATATATGGTATATGGTCTTTACACCAAATGTTGTCTAAAATCCCTTCAGATGAAGTCTTTCTGTCTGGCTGTTCAAATATGTGTTAACATGATAATTACAAAATGGAGAGAGCTAGGTAGATAAGATTTGGTAAAATTATTTAACATATACAGTTTTACACACTTGTCAAGTTTTAAGCCAAATCCATCTATGGGTTGACTGTCTGTCGGTCTGTACTTTCAGAATCATGTTAACTCTATAGTTCAAAAACTTAATGACTTAAATATATCAAATTTGGTATGGGATTTTATGGCTACAAGTATAGTTCTGTGTGGAAATTTTGTTTCAATCATTTATAAAATAGTTGTGTAAAACAAAAATTCGATTTTCAGGTACTATTAATTGCATGCCGGGGATTGATATCCAAAAAAAACTCACAGAGGATGACACTATCGATTCAGTAGAAATGCTAAATTCATGCCAAAGGTTAATATTTCGTACCGCATCATATACACCAGCATCATACAAAGCGTTCTCTGTAATAGCAACTTTATCAGAGAGTATGGAAGAAAGTTTTGGGAAGACTTTTTCTATTGGTTGAACTTCGGTTTCAACTAATCCTTTGGACATGATCATAGGTCATAAGCTTCGTAAGGGCCGTTGATCAACACAAATCCCAGGACCAATCCAAAATTAAAAGCCAAATACTTTTTCATTGATTTCAGTTTAACTCTATATAAGTAGCAAATTTCGACAAACTGTAATTACAAAACACTTACTTACAAATCAATTTTTAAAAAGATGGTTTACGTATATTGCGTAATTAATTTTAAACAAACAGTAAAAGAAAATGGCAAACCTTTATTTGAACTCTGTCTAATTAATATTTAATAGCAAAAGGGAATGATTTTAAAATTCATTTAACGCTCAACATTTTTTGTTATAAAATATAAAATTAAAAAATAACGTACAAGCAAATAGAAAATAACTTGATACAAAACTTGCAAATGATAAATAAAAATTCGGAATAATGTTTCAAAATTAATGTAAAAAAATACTTGATTTTAATTTAAATAATTCAATTGTAGGACCTTTAAAAGTGATGAAATAACTTTGAAAATAAGGAAATCTCGTGGCCCAGATCTCCTAAAGAAGTAGGGCCTAATAACCCTACCTGCCTAGGATTTTTAAAAAATATAATTCAAAACGATTTTGTAAAGCTGATTTTCTATATGACGATATTCGATTTTAACCATTGAATAGGATGGGAATCTACATAAAATCAAACGCCATTTAAAAGGAGAGTTTTCTTCAATCCAAAGATGAAGAAGATGACTTTCTGTTTCTACATGAAGATGATCACTTTCCAATAATTCACCAAATATTAAATCATTAATATTTTGATTCATACAAAAATAATAATAAAAAAATATATCTCAAGCTTCGAAAATAACGAAAGATATCTCAACGAAAATAATAGAAGATGTCTCAAGGTTCAGACTCCTTAAAGAAGTAGGGCCTTGGAAAATCTGATAATTTCTCTATTTATCGATACCCTGTCTGCCAAAAAAATAAATAAATAAATAAATAAATAAATTCAAAAGGATTTTGAAATGATAGATAATATTCGATTTTAATGAAAAAAACTGAAAAGGATGAGATTCTAAACAATTAAATCAAACTCCATTTAAAAGAATAATTTACTTTAATGCAAATGTTCTATTTCAAAGATTTATTTATGCATAAAGAAGATGACTTTCGAATAGTTCAAATTATTCAATCATTAATATTTTGATTCATATACAAATACCATAAATTATCAACTGCTGAAAAGTTAAAATCTACAATTGACCTCTTATTTAGACATTCTTTTCAATCTGGCTCTTGACCTTCGACTTCGCCAAACTCCCCTTTCGAATGCCTCTGGTCTAATTATTGGCTGCCAAGCACCCCTTCTTCCCCGTCAGACTACTTGGCCATAATTCTATTAGGGGTGTCGAAAGCTTTCAATGGGGAGCCTCACAATGGGCAGCTCGATCGTCCCTCCTTTGTCGGCTGAGAACAGGCATTAATCAGCCTCCCCTCCCTTTTCGAGTTGTGGACAACAAATGTGCAGACGATCTGGGAAAGTCGAAGAGGAATGTGACATTATGTCGAGTGTACGATCAATGGTGTGACTCTGGGATTATCTGATACTGGTTGCTGAGGCACAGGATCAATTGCAACTGAGTCGGAGACAAGGATTGCTGGATGCGGAGTGCTGTGTTGGGGAACTGAGATTTTTGGGGGATGTTCCGAGTTAAGAGGATATCAATCATATCGTAAAGGGTGGGCGTGAAACGACCCAGTTCAAAGTCGCCAATAGGTATTAACCCTTTAAACTGAAGTGACGAGTCCAATTCGCCATGAGCAAATTGACAATGACGAAGAGTACCCGTCAGAGAGTATGGCGAGTTTTGACATTTTATCAAAAGTATTAATTACAAAAAAGCATTTTTTAAATGAAAAATAAAATCCTACATTTTCTATATCAATTTCTCATCTTAAATTTAAGAAAATTAAATTGTCTGCCTGAACACTGCTGCATTTCAAAGAGGTTAATGATGAAAGGCTCTATAATAAAGTATTCTTTTTCCTATCCTCCCCCCCATATTATTTTTCTTTAAATAATGAAATTGAAATATTTACATCGTGTTTTCATAACACTTTCCATTTCCAAGATTAAATAAGCTAGTTTTCTCTGAGTCTCTTTTGTTGTTGTTGTTGTCAGTGTCAAATATTCAATCACAGGAAACTGAAATAAATAGTAAATACTTATAGTAGAAAGTAAGTAAAACGTAATGGATATTAAAACGCAGCAAAATTCTAAACCTTTCAGTGGAATTGCACAAACTGAAAAGCAAAACTAAGCTCTTTCAATTAAGGCAAAATCGAAGCATAATTTCAAGAGTTTGAGATGGATGTTTAAAAATAGCGTGCATATGATAATGTTTCTCAATCTTTAAATGGAACAATATCAAGCAAAAATCGAAGGAATAAAAATAGATACATAGAGTTTTTCAGCGCTAACTGTAAGGGTGGGCAAAGTTCAAAATTATCCACGCACGTGTTAAATTCCAACTTCTGTTTTGACGTCTAGTGACTTAAATATGCCTTTTTTTATATTAATCATGAAAAATAATTAGCTATGTTTAGAATTACGTAATCTTCAAGTTATATTTACATTTTCTTAAATGAGTGATATCGATAAGATCAATATGTTGAGATCTTAAATATTTATTGCGCTGTTTCATTATATTCTCCCTTCAAGTGACAAATGGAAATTGTTTTCATTATTTTCTTTCATTAATTGTTTCTATTTTGTGTTTGGCGATGCATTTATTTTTTATTAATAGATCATTTGATTCGTTGTTTTTGATTAGTTTTGACATGAATGCTCGTAAAATTTTTAACTTGTGGTATATGAAGTATATAGATAAGGTATAGTATTCGTCAAAAAATAAAAAATAATAAAAAATTGACCTCAAGAATCTAATGAATCAAAGCGTTCGAACAACACATTCTTTATCATTATATCTGTCTGTCTGCCCGTCTGTCTCCGTCAAAGATAACTCAAAACCATCATTAGCTAGAAGGCTGAAATTTGGTACACGGTCTTTACACCAAATTTGCAGATATTTATCAAATTTAGGACGAAATGCTCTCAGAGAAAGTCTGTTCTTCTTACTGTCTGAATACATTTAAAGCGATAATTACAAAGCGAAGAGAGCTAGATAGATAAAATTTGGTTCATTGATTTAGTATCTAAAATGTAGATACTATCAAATTTGAAATCAAATCAGTTAATGGATTGTCTCTCTCTCAAACTCTGCTTTCACAAGTATGTAAAAGCGATCATTCTAAGACGCAATGCAACGATCTAAATATATCAAATTTGGTATGTACTTTTTGTCGACATTTTTAAATCTGTGTCAAATATTGGTCTCAGTGAATAGAATTTTACGAGTCACTCTGGAATACAAAGAGACCTAGACCTTGTTATTAATTTTGACTCTTGGTTCGTAAATTGATTCTGAAGTTCAATAGAATTATTAGCACATTTTAAGTGTTTTGATACCATATTAAAATATGGAAATGGCAGTTAAGGAAAGAATAACATTAAAAATTAGAATTGTTATTTTTAAAAATAAAGGATATACTTCATAATACTCAACAGTTATTACATATTTAATCCCAGATTGTATGGAGCGCGATATAAGAAAAATTATCTGTTCATTTGCAATCTGCTATTTTTACATTAAGTCTCATTTAAATTTTTGTATTAGCGGAAAACTCCGGAAAAAAACCCAGTAATTAATGATAGAACACCAAAAAAAAACATTTCAGATCAGAAATGTGTGTTTTAGAGCGTCAGTCAACCATCTGACACTCCGACCCGCCACATAGACACACGGATTTAAACCATAAAACTGAATGACCGAACCGCCGCTACCGCAACACTGGCGGGAACTGTGGTTGAGTCCTAAGGGCCATCACCGGCCACGGTAAAACCCTCCCCAAAGGAAGTACGTCCCGTCATCGATGGGAGGAGTCAGATCCCCACCTATTTGTATACCCTCCAGGGTGGCGAGATTCAACCACCATGCCGGAAGCATCTCATCCTCATTTCGAGGTGCTCCCCCGGGGGTAAGTATGTATAATAAGCCCATCCATATTTTCTGTAGCAAAGACGGATCTTGACACTATGCATTTCAGAACATAAATGAAATTATAGACAAAGAAAGATAGGCAAACAGCTACATTCTGAAAAGTGCAAATATCACTTTATATCTTTGTAAAAGATGGGCCATTATATACAAACAATTTAGCCCGGTATAATTGCTATATTGTAACTCAATCAGAGCCGAAATATATCTGAACTAGAAATCCAATTCAGCGAGTAGAATTAAAATAGTCTGTATATAGAACACTGTCGTAAAATAAATAAATAAAAATGAATGAGTGTGTGTGGTCGTTCTACAAGCTAGACCAGTTGAACAAGAACTATAAAACTCGACACATATACACTTTGAAAGGTGGAAAAGGGCTTCTCTGACTTAAAAAAAAATGTAAAATAGAATTTTATTTAAAAAATAAACAAAATGTTGAAGTTTTTCCGTGATAATTTCCAAAATTATAAAAGTATTTTTACATCATGTTAAAATTTTAAAAAATTCCATTTTCAATGATTTTTCTATATAAATACATTTGCTATATTTAATCAAAGTATAAAATATATTTTAAGTATATTTTGCTTGAATTGTAAGAATTCTGGACGAATATTAAATCTATCACAAATGACAATATAAGAAACTTATGAATTCTAGAAGAAAATCGACGTTGTTGATAATGTTCATCATTAAAATTGCAGTTATTTTTTTAAATTTTTGTTTCATAACCTTGATTATAAAAAATCCTATTCTTAACACAAATCAATATTCGCAAAGCAGATTTTAGGGGAAAAAAAGCGATTTATTTTTTCAATTCTTGAAAAATTTATAATCAAAATATGCTATTAACATGCAGAAAAACTTCTAATTTTACAAGGATTATAAGTTAGAAATTAGTTTACATTGCTGAAAGGTTAAAAACAACAGATCCATATCTATTTTTTTACAAATTTTAGATACGGTGACATAAATTAAGGAATTGTATAATAATGGTATTATACAGTTCGTGTATTTCATTGTATTTCTATTAACATGAATGGTATAAGATTTTTGAAATGGTATGAATTATATATCTATCAAACTTTGAAACTTAAAAAATATCTACTGAAAAATCCGTTAAAATCAAGTTACGTAAAATATTTTATTGATAATTTTAACGACCATTAATACCAAGGAACCAGCTATCACCATATGCCCCAAATCAAGTTTATAAATAGGCTGAAATTTGTTTCAAGCGCAAGTCAAAACATTTTTATGAACTAAATATTGTTGTGTTAAAAAAAAAAGCCGTAATAAAAATATCTGTTTTGTTGAAAAAAAAAATTATTTTACTCTACCTTACTGTAAATAAGGACCTTGAATGCTGTTTCTTTTAATTTTTTCTTCTTCCTTTGTGCTCAGAATTATAATTTTTAAAAGAAAAAAATAAAGAGAATCCTATATTTATGCATCTTTCGTAATAATATATATGGTTTGCCATGTGAAAATATATGGCACCAGCCAAAATAAAATTGCACAGGATGAAAAAAAAGTATCATATAATTATTCATTTAAGACCTTTTTATTATTAGAAAATTAGAAATCTTGAAATTTCAGACACTCAAAGAATAATTCGAAGATTTTAGAAAAGATAAGGAATGAAACTTTTACGATTGCTCAAGTTAAGAGTCCCAGTAATTAGATAGGAATGCACTCGTATCCAAGATGTCAAATTATCACGTACATTTGCTTTTGTCGATCAGTGGCGAATACGAGAAACATGACCGGAATAGCCATCCTGAATATGAATTATATGATAGCGTATTATCTTTCCCTCTAACATGCTGCAAGACAAATACCAAGGAAATAACCCCATTTCCATTCATTGGAGGCCGCGAACAACTCATTTGCTACTGAACATCTTTGTTCCTTGGCTGTGCTGCCATTCACCAAGTAATGTCCTTTTAAAAGAGGTATTGAATAGAAATGACCGTTTAAAACTGGCCATAAATTGCCGTATTTGCATTCAGCGCCATCTGGGGAGTCACTATTCAACTCTTCTAGTATTAGCTCTGTCTTCATATTCGTATTGAACATATCTGAAGAAAGATTTAGGGCTACCTTCTACCGGAAAATTTTGTAAATTCACGATGCTCCAGGGAGACATCGGCTGGAGGGGGGGATGGGGGAGTTGGATGGGAGGGTTTGTTTCCTTAAAGAAGTAAAATAGGGGGAATGCTGTCTCACTATAAAAGTCTCTCAAAGCCCAAACCATGTTTTGTTCGGAGCCTTAGAGAAATAAAGTTTCTGTTTCCTCGAAGGGGAAAGGCGGGAAAAAACGTTGCAGAAGCGGTCCGGTCAGCACTAAAAAGTGGGAAAATTCTCCTTTTAGTGCTGAGGGCTCGGGTTTTTAATGCCTCTTAAAAGGGCCCTAAATTGCACTTTTCTGTTACCTGCCTGGTTTTAAGTGCTGCTCTGATAGGGTTTATTTTTGGCTGGATTGAGAAGGAAAGGGAAATATAGAAGAATACGATGTGACTTCACGTAAACTCTAAAATTATATTTTTATTCTAAATACTGCTTCAGTTTGTGTGTGATACGCGATACCTTTTTGACATTTACATTGTAGAACTCTTTCCCGAATTCCATTTTTGCTTTCTTTCTATTAATACTTTTTTGTTAAAAATAAAAACAACAACAACAACAAAGGATGCGTTTCTATAGAATATATGAATTTCTGTATTTTATAGAGTGCACAAAAATTAATCGAAACCTCCTGGTTGCCTTATATCACTAACGCCAATGTCACGTGTACCTACCAGAAAGCAAGAGAAATGATTATGCAGAAACATAAATTATACATTGATTTATATTTATAGTTAGCTATATAGTTAGCCAAAATATAGCTACTATCACTTGAGAAAAAGAGTTTAAAATTATTAAAAAGATATATAAATTAAATATGTAGTCTACTGTGTAGCGGTAAGGAACTTATTTAAACATGCAAAGGAATTCAAACTTGTAGTTGCAGTTTCCAATAGCTAAACTAAATGTATCAATTAGTTCCTGTGGCTAGGAAATCCGGAGCCTTTTCCGTCTCAACTTGAATTAAGATATCAAATCATTTCAAGAAAGAGCTTTCGTATTCTTACAAAAGGACGTTAAATATTCTAATCTATACCCATCAAAGACAGTAGGTAGAAAAAGATTGACAAAAGTTGATATAGTGTTGTTGGATGAAAATTTAGTGGTCGTTTCAATGTCATTTAATTGGTCATTTTAATTGCATCTAAACATGAAGTAATATATTGGGTGGTCACAAAAATCTTTCCCTGATTGAAAAAATTAATACAAAACGACCATTGAATAAAATGCTGTAAACTCTTTAATATGGGAAAGTTGTGTTCTTGATTTTCACTTTTTAATCCAATTGATGGCATTGCTAATGTAGAAATGGTGATTTTATATTAGATCGTTATAAAAATGGCGTCAATGACATATACGCTCACCCGATATTATTCTACACTTTGTTTTGTTTTTACAAAAAGGGCAAAATGGCTGCAGATCTAATTGAAGATGTTGATATATTCAACATTAAGATTGTAGAAATTGTATCAAATGTGACAGCAGAAAAGTTGAACAATATATGGTGGAATACTTCTGTTGATACTGCTTCGTTCAGCGGTGGCAGAAGAATAAGTACCATCTGTACTTACTATCAGAAATGGCTAACCTTATTCTTTTTGAAAATACCTTAAGAATGAATGATAAATTCATGCGTTATTACTGAGTATCTTTAATGATTACCTAGTTAGAGAATGTGTTTAGATTTTTACACTGCCTGTATTTAATTATTTGAAATGGTTAAACCGTATTCTATCAAAGGTACCAGAAGAATAAATAATTATCACGTATCGTTATAACTAAGTATCGTTAATGAATACTGAGTCTAAGAAATGTATTTGCTCTTTTACACCATTTGTACTTATTACCTGAAATGGCTAAATCGTATTCTGTTGAAAGATACAAGGAGAATGATAATAAGAAGAATAAATGATAGCGCCATATCTTTATAACTGAATTTTGTCAACGATTACTGACTTTAAAAAATGCATTTATAATTTTACACCATCCGTACTACTAATTGAAATGATTTTGGGGGCCACGTTGGCCTGGTGGTAAGGTCTCAACATCGCAAACGCATGGTTTCAGGTTCGTGACCCGATTCCACCGAAGAACCTTCGTGTAAACGGGTCTGGTACACGTTAAAACCGTCTGGGCCAAACATCCTACCGCTGGAGTGTGTGGTGAGGAGAGAAGGGTGCCCGCTCTGGTGTCGTCCTCGTCATCTGATCGCGATTCAAGATTACGAGGTCCATCCCAAAATAACTCTGGAGTTGCTTTAAAACGGGACATTAATATAACTAAGCTGAAATGGTTAGACTGTATTCCATAAAAAGTTACCAGAACAATTATTGATAGCTTCATGTCGTCAACGATTAATCTAAGTAATGTATTAATATCTTTAGATTATATGCTCCTACTATCTTAAATGTTAAACCATATTCTATTAAAAGATACCAGAAGAATAAACGATACTTCATATTTACAATAACACCATCATAAGAATAAATAGCACTGCACTAATTCCTACGGAAGCATTCTTTCATCTCTGACCACCTGAAGGCTCGCAAAGTCGACAATAGAAACAAAAAAATCATGGGAGAAACTGATGAGGAAGATGCGTTGAGGCTGATTAGAGAAGCCTCTTCTTCCTGGTAGCAATCAAGCGGATGAGAAGGAACTTACCGATGATCGATTGAAATCAATGTTGGTCCTCACCACCCGGTGATGAATGAGCTGAGCCGGTCTGTAGTTGTTGCCCAGAGGAGCTTTAGGGTTACTCTGGTCTCCCTGAAACAGTTTCCTGAGGGCATACAGCTGAAAGAGACAGAAGCGTGTTTTAGATGTATGATTTTACTATTGTTTGAATATATTACATATAAGTAGCTAGTTTCCTGAGGGCCTACAGCTGAAAGAGACAGAAACGTGTTTTAGACGTATAAACTTACGATTGTTTGAATATGTTACATAGAAGCACCTAGTTTCCTTTTATACACGATTTTATAAAATCAACTTATTTATAAATTTCAAATGTGTACAGATGTAAATTTATAATTGATATTTCTCTTGTTTCCTTAATTTACAACTCCCTGAAACAATTTTCTGAGGGTATACAGCTGAAAGAGACAGAAAGATGTTTTAGATGTATGAATTTACTATTGTTTGAATATATTACATATAAGTAGTTAGTTATACATGCCTTCTATTAAAATCAACTTATTTATAAATTCCAAGTTTGTGAAGATGTAAATATATAATTGATATTTCTCTGGTTTCCTAAATGTACAACTCCCTGAAACAATTTCCTGAAGGAATACAGATGAAAGAGACAGAAAAGCGTTTTAGATGTACGATTTAACTATTGTGTGAATATGTTGGATAGAAGCACCTAGTTTCCTTTTATACACACTTTTATTAAATCAACTTATTTATAAATTTCAAATGTGTACAGATGTAAATTTATACTCCATATTTCTCTGCCTTTCTATACGTACAGGAATCCTGTAACTTCGCAAAATTTTCTGATGTGGCAATAAAATATATCGCCATTTTCAGAATTTCTACTAATAAATCAATATTAAAGAAATCGACTCAGCTTGAATATCGCCATCTGGCGGCGAATCTAAAAAATATATTAAAATTTATTAATATTTATTTATAATAATAAATTATGAAATGTGTTAAAGATAAAAATATTTAGAGAAAGTGAATCATGAAAAAAAAAGTTTTATAAAATATTGTTCCGAAAAATTTTTCATCAAGAACACCCACCCACCCACACCCACGCCCGAAGGCACACGGGTAAAGAAAACTGAATAATTGGATCGTCGCAACAGCAAAAATGGTGGGAATTATGGTTGAGTCCTAAGGGCCATCACCGGCCACGGTACAATCCTTCCCGTAGGAAGTAAGTCTCGTCATCGATGGGAGGAGCCAGAACCCCACTTATTACCCTTCAGGGAGGCGAGATCCAACCACCATGCCGGAAGCATCTCATCCTCATTCCGACGTGTCCATCCCGGGCGGAAAACCGAAATGTAAGAATACATTTATGGAAGAACAATCCCTCAGACTTCTATAAATATAATAATGCAGGCGTGTTTAAAATAAATAAATGAAAAAAAAACAATAATTCAGTAAAAATGTAATTTTTTTGTAAAATTATTTAATATGTCCTTATTTTCATGCAAACTTTTCTGAAATGTAAAATGCTGCATAAATTAAATTTACTATGTGGCATTGACACCGATAAAAGAAATTTGCAACAAATTTTGGAAACAGCTTGCTAAGAGAGGATTAGTGCTACAAGATTTTCTTTCATATACTACGAAGCATCAAAACCGAAATGTAAGTGTAAGTTGATCGAAGAGCCATCCCATAGACTTCTATAAATGTAATCATGTAGACTCGTTTAAAATAAATAAATAAATAAATAAGTAAAACAACAACAATAATCTAAAAAAAAATTCTGCTACATATATGTCTTTATGTAAACTTGATAATTCTGAAACGTAAAATGCTGCATAAATTATTTATTATTATGTGGCATTGTCACCGATAAAAGAAATTTGTAACAAATTTTTGAACCAGCTGGCTAAGTATTCCTCCTCCCCCCCCCCAGGGGGAAAACTGAAATGTAAGCGTAAGTTGATCGAAAAACAATCCCACGGATTTTTATAAATATAATCATGCAGGCTTGATTAAAATAAATAAATAAAAAAAAACAGTAATCCAATGAAAATTTAATTTTCATCTGAAAATATATAAAGCATCATCGGTAAAGCCCCATCCATTTATCAGGGACATTATTTATTTCCATTCCAGTAGCTTTCAAATGAATTTCTATAAATATCTTACATATTATTTTCAAGCAGTTATTATTTAGTAGATTGCAAATATATCTATTTTTTCCCATTAAATTTAAATCATAATCTTTTCTAGAAAATTGGTTTTATTTACATGGTTATTTTATTTCATTTACTTGTAGGTTACAGGTTTCTTATTTTGTGTGGGTGGATAAACACCTACATAAAAATTCACTACATATCCTTACGCAGAGGATTTTACGTACAGTTTATTTTACTTTCATAAAGCAGAGTGTAATTTCATGGGTTAGAAATAAAGATAAAAAAAGACATAGAGTATCGAAATAGTTGATTTGAAAACGATGTTACAGATAATATTATATTTTGGTTTTTTATTTAGAAATATGCTTTATTAAGTAATTTTGGATTTAATTATCCGTTATTTTTACACTTACATTAAAACATAGATATAATTTTTACCAGCTGTTGTTATTTTATATCAAAATGTTTTTTTGCATCTGAAATGCCAAGGTATCAAGTTGAAGCTATTTAAAATAAGTTTTGCCTTTCATAAATAAAAATAGTCAAATGAATTTCTCTCTAATTTCCCTTGTTTTATTATTTCTTTCTAGGTATGCGCAGTTTGGAAAGAAAAAGTAGTGCAATTCTAGGGAAAAAAAAAATGGAATTCGATATTTTGATGAATTTTCACTTTTCAGATAAACATCACAGAATTCGAAAAATATATTTTTCGAATTATTTTTTCTTGTTTGACTGTGAACATGAGAACTAACAAATCTGTTGGGCTAGAAGTATGAAATTTGGTAATGGTCGTTAAACCAAATTTGTAAATTCTATCAAAATATGAATTCAAAAAATAATTCGTGGGGAATCTGCCACTTTGACTAACTGAATATGATAATTGAGTTTGACTTATGATATGAATCATTGAGTTTAACTAATGATATGATTAATTCAGTTTGACTAATTAAGTAATTGAATATGATAATTGAGTTTGACTAATGATATGACTCATTGAGTTTAACTAATGATATGATTAATTCAGTTTGATTAATTGGGTAATTGAATATGATAATTGAGTTTGAATAATGATATGACTCATTGAGTTTAACTAATGATATGTTCAATTCAGTTTGACTAATTAAGTAATTGAATATGATAATTGAGTTTGACTAATGGTATGACTCATTGAGTTTAACTAATGATAATATTAACTGAATTTGACTAATTAAGTAATTGAATATGATAATTACAAAATATAAACAACTAGACTGATGAAATTTAGTATATTGCTTTAACACATAAAGTCTAGATACGTGACAAATATTGAACTAGATTAATCAAGGATTCGCTGTACCACCTGCTGGATTGTACTTAGGCAAAACATGCAAACACGATAACTTAAAAACAAAACGACTTTCATAAACTAAAGTTAGCACGCAGTTTTAGCTTTAGAATCTAAAGTGTAGATTTTTATTTCAAATTGGACAAATGATTATTTGTCTATGGGTATGCACATTCGCATAGTTATAAACATGATAATTCAGAAACGCAACAATCAAAATAAATCAGATTTGATATGTGATATTAAAAAATTGTATTTTTTCCATCAAATTTTCGTCATAAAAAATTTGTCATACAAAGGGAAAAATTTGTCATAACAGAGGGCAAAGAAAATGCATATTCGATTTTTTTTCCCAATAGTATGATGAAGAAGACATTCATCTGTAGGCTTCTTAAAAATCAAAATCTGAGCACTTTCGACTTTTACAGAACTGCTCAAAATGCCCATTTTATGTATGTGAGATGAAAAGGGGTAGCATCTTTATTAGAGAATGTGTATGAAAGTTTCCATGTTAAGACTTCACTTTCTTTGCCTTTTTATATTGTTTTTATTTTTCAGGTTGATTTGAGATCTAGAAAATACCATGCAACTGAGAAAGAGTCAGCTGATGGAAATAACTATATTTGAGAACTGTGAAAATAAGCAATGTAATAAATTTAAAAAAAAGAGAGAAATTATTTTGAATTATTTCAAATGTTCTAAATATGTCTCTTTCAGACATCGATATGGTGACTTGTTTCGACATCGATATGGTGAAACAATGTTTGTCCTACATTGAAATCCCATTCTTTTGTATTCCGTATTTCCTCCTGAATACAGAATTTATTATTTTTGTTTATTCAATTTGTTGCATTCCCTTTCGCCGTTGCTTAACTCGAAAAAAGTGTATGATAACACCGGTGATTACATATTATTTCCCTGATTATATGTGACACCGTTTTCATTGCACAGTTTTTCGAGTTAAGCAATGGCGAAAATGAAATTTAAGTAGCAATTTGAATAAACAAAAAATAATACTAATTGAATCTGCTCTCCGGAGAAGAGAGGTCCCTAAGGGGCTGACCTACTATAGGTGAGTACGGGTGTCCCAATCCCGAGGTACCCAGGGAAGTTTTGATACAAATTGGGAAAAATGTTACTTGTACGCAACCAATGTGTTCACCCACTGCTGTAAAAGACTGGTAAGTGGAGTCTACCATAAGACGACGCCCGCTCTACTGCGATCCGTGTACGCAACTGTCCTCGTACATCCACATTACTCATCTGATCTAGCGCCTGCGGATTTCTTATGGTTTCTTCGTCTCAAGGGGAACCTGAAGCTCGCAAGCTTTGCAGACATGCCAGATAACCAACGATGTGTGACACTCCATTCCAAATGAGACCTTCGCCGACTCATTCCAGCAACTTTATACACAATCTCAAAATTGTATTATGGTTGATGAATGTTACTCTGAAGGAGAATAAAGATATTTTATTCCCATGATTTGTTCTCTTCAGGGGCTCACCTACTATAGGTGAGTACGGGTCTCCCAATTCTGAGGTACCCAGGGATCTTTACTCCCTTCAAGTTTACTCTCCCCTGTGCCTTTTACTGTCTGCTTGATCCTTCCATCCCTCGAAGGCAAGCGAGGGAGCTCTCCATGAGAGGCTGTCGCTGCTCTGTTTTCTTCTTGCTTCTCATGGACAGCCAAAAACCCCACGTGTTGGCCGTGCGTGGCGACCCATTAGACGGGTGATACATCTCGGTCTCCGGTGTATCAATCGGCCGGTATCCCAGGCATCTAACTGGGCTGCTCAAGGGGATCAAGCGAAGGGGTCACTCCTTGGGCTTGGCGTTAAGGGTGGTCACTGTCCCCGGGGGTGACTCCAAGAGTATAGGTTCCGGCTAGCATCATGGTAAGTGCCGAGGTTGGGATTTTCCAGAGCCGGTAACTTCCATCCCTTGTTGGGCTCCGTGGTGGGCGATGCCGTCGGACCCGAATTCTTATCTATATCGTATGGGTACTAATGTTCTTCATCACAGTAATGTTTTTTTTTAATTTTTTGTTGTTAATTCTGAAAAGTCTTCTTTAAAATTTTTGTCACCAATTTTGATACGCAAATCTATACTTGACGTTGTCGGAGAAGTGCAAAATATAAAAAAAGTTAAATAATGGAAGCCTGCTTATTGAAGTAAAAAACAACCAACAGTCACAAAATATTACAAAGTTAAAAAAGATAGGGGACATCGATGTCACTGTTTCTTCCCACCGTTTCCTTAACCATTCCAGAGGTGTCGTATCTGAAAAAGAATTCCAGAGAGATCTTGAAGAGGACCTTTTAGATAATATAAAAGATCAAAATGTAATAGAAGTTCGCAGGATTGCAATTAAAAAAATAATCAAAATCTTGCTACTAAACATTTAATTCTAACATTCGATACTCCAGTTCTACCGAAATCTGTAAAAATAGCTTATATCAATTGCCCAGTTAAACCATACATTCCAGAGCCACTCCGCTGCTTGAAATGTCAAAAATTTGGTCCTTCTATTACAGTTTGCAGGGGAGATAAAGAAATTTGCGCCCGATGCTCCCTCCCAGACCACAATAGTAAAAACTGTACATCTACCACACAAAAATGTTATAACTGTCAAGGTGATCACCCATCTTACTTCCGTTCTTGCCCACGCTACAAACAAGAAAAAGAAATTCAAACCATCAAAGTAACAAAAGGTATTTCATTTTCAGAAGCACGCAAAATAGTAAGCGAAAGAACACCAAAACCAAATTTCTCATATTCATCAGCGTCAAATTCAGCCGTTTCAACTTCAGAACCACGCAATTCACAAAACCAACCATTAATAAATATAGAAACAAATACTCCTGCAATCCACACGGAAGATCCTGACACCATAACTATAAAAAAGACTGACTAACTTGCCCTTCTGGAAATAAAAAAATCTTGGGAAGAAACTTCTTCCTCTTCTCTTAAAGAGACAAAATGAAAAAAAGTTTTAATGAAGGAAAAAATGTTCAAAGAAAAAAAGACACCCAAAGCAAAGGAAACAAATATAACTGAAGAAAAGGAAGAACATTTTAAAATTCATCCATCTGACGATAGTATAAGTGATATGGATGAGGACAGAGTGGATTCTGATTCATCGGACTATTTTAAATCAAAATTTTTTTAAAAAGTTTAAAGGTTGATGTTCTCTCACCTTCATCTTATCTATTTACTGAAGGCAATCTCTTTTTTTTCCCTTGCTCTTTTTTAATCTTTATGTCTACTTTCGTCTCTTGGAACTGCCGAGGATACATGAATAAATCTTCAGAATTGAGAGACATTATAAACAAATATCATCCTGCCTGCATTGCACTCCAGGAAACCTACCTTAAAACAGACAAGCAGAACATACGGCATTACAAAAATTTCAGCAAGCACAATATTCAAAACAGATTTTCTGGGGGCGTGGCAATTCTTGTCGCTACGGATATTCCATCAATGCAAGTTAATCTAAACACTAATTTGCAAGCTGTAGCTGTACGAATTCAGATGAAAAATTTAATAACTGTCTGCAGCCTCTATTTGCCACCTAAACAACAAATCAGTCAAACGGACCTAAATAACTTATTTTGCCAATTACCTTCTCCATTCATTATTTTGGGCGATCTTGATGGTCATAGTCCTTTTGGGGGAAGCTCTGAATCAAATTCGCGTGGTAAGCAAATCGAACAATTTCTCGCTGATCATAATTTATGCATTTTAAATTCTGACGAAAAAACGCATTTTCATTTACCAACACGAACTTTTCATTCTGTTGATCTCGCTATTTGCTCTCCGTCTTTATTGCCTTTTTTCAGTTTAACTGCTGACAACGATCTTTATAATAGCGACCATTTCCTTTAATTTTGACCGACAGTAGGCACAATGCAGCTAGTTATTTCCGACCATCCAAATATGTTTCAAATGCAGCAAACTGGCAAAAATTCACCTCTCTGGCTAATATCAATTGAGAAATAGTTAAATCTTCCACTATTGATGAAGCTCTGAAACATATTGTCAGTATTATAATTGAGGCAGCAGATAACACTTTTCCAAAGAAATTTGGAGTTAGTAGGAAGCAAAACAAACCATGGTGGGATGCTAATTGCCAACAAGCATATAAAAGACAAAAAAAGGGATGGAATATTTTTTGCCTGTATCCCTCTATTGAAAATTTTATCAATTTTAAAAAATCTAGAGCAGAATCCAGAAAAATCCAACGACGTAGTAGAAAAATTTCTTGGCAAAAATTCGTTTCTGGTATCACTTCAACAATATCTAGCCATCATTTGTGGAATAAAGTTAAAAAAGCTTCAGGTGCTTCTCATTCTAATCTTGTTTCAATTTTAATTGATAAAGGAAATACCATATCATCCACAAAAGATATTGCAAATTCCATAGCTTCAACATTAGCTCACACGTCCAGCAGTAAAACTTATTCTCCTGCGTTTTTGAAATACAAAGAGAAAGCATAAAAGCAAAAACTAAATTTTAATTCTCAGACTAACCTGCCCTACAACAGCGATTTTACGTTTTTAGAGTTCCAATCGTGCCTTGCCATTGTCCACGATTCTTCTCCCGGTCCTGACAACATTGGTTAAAGTACGATCAAAAACTTAACAACAGAGTCGAAGTAAAGCTTATTATATCTTTATAACCCTATCTGGCAAGAACAATATTTTCCTTCTTTTTGGCAACAATCTATAATAATTCCTTTACTAAAACCAGGCAAAGATCCAATTAATCCATCAAATTATCGACCCATTGCTTTGACCTGTTGTCTTTGTAAATTGTTAGAAAAAATGATAAATCGAAGGCTAATTTTTTATCTGGAGACAAATAACTTACTTCATCTGTCGCAGAGTGGATTTCGAGGAGGACGGAGCACTCTTGATAATCTTCTTGCTCTCGAATCCGACATTCGCCTAGCGTTTTTACAAAGAAAGCACTTAGTTGCCATTTTTTTCGACATCGAAAAGGCATACGACCGAACTTGGAGATATGGAATTTTAAAAGATTTATATGATCTGGGACTAAGAGGAAATCTTCCTGTTTTTATTAGAAATTTTTTAAAGCTTAGAAAATTCCGTGTTAAGGTGGAATTTGAACTTTCAGATTCTTTTGTACAAGAGGAAGGTGTTCCCCAAGGCAGCGTTTTAAGCTTCACTCTTTTTATTTTAAAAATAAATAACATTTTAAAACTACTTCCAATTTCTGTGAAGGGCTTTTTATATGTTGACGACCTGTATATCTCTTGTACAGGGATGCAAATGAATTTTATACAAAGACTATTACAGATTGCAATCAGTAATATTACCCAATGGACGAACACTAATGGTTTTACCATCTCAACATTGAAAACAGCTGGTGTGCACTTCTGTCGAAAACGTAACCTTCATTTTGATCCTGATCTAAAACTAAATGATCAGCCAGTACCGTTTTTAAATGAAATTCGATTTCTGGGTATTATCTTTGATAAAAAACTCACCTTTCAGTCTCATATAAAACTTTTACTTAAAAAGTGTGAAAAGTCTTTAAATATTTTAAAAGTCTTATCAACTACAGCATGGGGAGTCGACAGAAATTCTATGATTAAAATATACAAAGCCGTTGTACTTTCCAAGCTGGATTATGGTTCCTCAATATACGGTTCTGCTAGAAAAAGCATTTTACAAAAACTGGATCCTATTCACCACATAGCTCTCCTTCTTTGTTCAGGTGCTTTCAGGACATCCCCTGTTAAAAGCTTGTATGTTGAAACCTGTGAACCATCCCTTGAATTAAGAAGACAATTTTCATCTTTTAATTATTATTTTAAAATTCAATCGAACATTGATCATCCATTTCATGATTTTAAACTTCGAGCCTTTTTAGTTCGCTTACAAGATGCCCGAAAATCATTCATCCCTGTCTTTTTTACGAGAGTTCATAATATTCTTTTAGACCTTAATCTACTGTATCTACATGCAGCTCCTCAACCTGAAAACACTTTTCCACCTTGGAAAATCCCTGAAGCACAATATTTAAATCCTTTTGAAACTTTTATCAAGTCTGATACAGCAAATATCATTTTTCAAAAAATTTTCTTAGAACACAGACAACAATATCAAAATTTTATTCCAGATTTTACAGACGGGTCAAAATCAGCTGCTCATGTCTCTTTTGCGGGTGGTTTCCCTCGCACAGTTTCTTCGTTTAAACTTCACCCTTCCTGTTCAGTTTTTACTGCAGAAATAAGTGCTCTTTTATATGCTTTAGAAGAAATTTCTAATAGACATGACAAAAACTTTATCATCTATACGGATTCTCTGAGTGTTTTAAATTCTCTAAAATCATGTAATCCTCATCCTTTGGTCTTAAAAATCTTAGATACTTTTGATAAACTAACTTCTCGTAGTTACACAATTTTATTCTGTTGGGTACCATCCCATGTTGGAATTTTGGGCAACGAAGAGGCAGATAAGACTGCCAAATTGGCGACTACTTCAAGGGCTACTAATATTCCTGTGAACGACATAAAGAAACATATTAAAAAGCTTCTATATTCTAATTGGCAAAGACAGTGTGACCTGGAGAGAAACAACAAAATTCATGTTAGCAAACCCCATGTGCAACCCTGGCCCTCATTAGCGAACAGAAAAGTGGATACTGTTTTAACACGATTACGAATTGGACACACTCGATTCACCTATATTCATTTGTTGTTAGGTGAACAACCACCACTTTGTTCGCGATGCCATTGTCAAATGTCTGTTCAACATATTATGTCAGAATGCCCAAATTTCAATGCTCAGCGCTTACAGTTTTTTCAAAAGTCTTGCCCTTCATTATATTCCCTGCTTGATAAGATACCTTATGTCCAAATTTTTGCTTTTTTAAAGTCCATAAAGTTTTATCGACTGATTTAAATCTTGTTTACTTTTTAGCTTCTCATATTCCCTTCGATTACTGTTTTAAATTATACAATTTTACCCATTGTTTGGAGCAGCATGGTCAACATCATGGCTCTTGCGCCATAAAACCCCAAACAAACTCAAACTCAGGAGAAGAGAGGGAATGTCGGAGAATGCTTTTTTCAATGTTGGACAGATCCTATTTTAAGTCATGGAAATATCATATTTTAATCTCAGATATCCACCAATTTTGCAAATAACTCCATGAAACAATCTTTTATATTAGTATATAGTTCATTTTTCTATTAGCAGTTTTTGCCCAATTTCCTTTATTTCGCCTTCGAGTTATTTTTATAATTTCCTTATTTCGCCTCTAGAGGTTATGCATGTTGTCTAAAAAATTTAGCATGGTCATTTTAATAAAAGTTCTCTTTACTTTCCTAGTCATACGAAAATCCGATTTGAATTTAAATGATTAAATTTGTAAACGCACACACACATACTACACACATATATATTTGTCGATAACGCGTTGGAATGGTATTGAATTAAACACACCTGTTGTTTAGTGATGTAAATTGGTTTGTTCATAACTAACCACGTGACAGTCTCGTGGCATCCGGGCATTGTGGTCGAGCCATCATACGTCATGTAAAAGTCCGTGGTTGGTAATAATTCTCGTATTGATAACGACTTCAGTTCTGCTTGTTGGCCTAGAAAAAAAAATGCATTTCTTAGTTAAATAATTACAAAGTTATTAAATAAATTTTATATAAGTAAAACTTTATTTCAATATTATACGCCTTCGGCGACTAGGTGTTCATTTACCATATTGATCTTCTAACATTAAACGAGTAATTCTTGTATATATATATATATAAATTTATTTATTTCCTGTATTTCGTAAATGATCTAACAATTTGGATCATATTTTGCATTTAGATAAGGTTTTGGTTTTTAAAGTCTATATATATAGGTGTCTTTCCTTTTTGTAAGTTTTTTCACACACATACACATAAAAACATCTTTTATAACTAACTATTAGAATGAGTATATTCAACTTAACGAGTTCACACAAAATCATTTTTTTTAATAATTAACTATTTGAGCCTTTTTCTATCTTCTCTCATGCTGAAAATGTCATATAGCGTCATTTCGGTCACGATTTCCTCCATGGTAAGACTGAATGTAAGTTCAAAAATATAAATAGATAAACTGCAAAATGACTACTGAAATACAGTAGATTGTTTTGAATAACATATTAAATTAAGTGCATTCATTAACTTATTATTTAAATGGCCACTTCATATGTAGGTAAGATCGAAAAATATTTTTTTGTAATCAGTATGTGATTCGCATCTAAAGGTTTTCTTCGACGAATTACGATTAGTCAAAAAAAAATATCCAGTGAAGCATGATCTTTTCAAATGTTTTCATATGAAATAAGAAAATGGCAAAATCAGTACAGGGGTTAAGGTCTGGGGATTTTCTCCTTAATTTCCCCATAAAGAATGTACTGTAAATTAGAATTTTTGAGATTTTTCTCCAAAATAAAGTGGATGGAAAATGGGCAAAAATTAATGATATATCTAGAATCATCAATGTTCAATTAAATCAGACATTAAAAACAAACCGACTAATGCATGATACTGGGAGATTTCATCATTTACCTTATCTTGTTAAATATACGGATAATAATGTTTTTAAATATTTAATTATTAATATAATTTCCAAAAGAGGTGAAAATTCCTATTCCTCTAAAATTATATGAATGATGTATGAGATACATGAAAAGATGCATGAAATGATGTACATGAAATCAAGAATGACCAAGTGTAAGAATATGCACGAAAAGATAAATATATATAAGTTTGAGAGAAATTATGGCAAAGTAAATTTTGTTATTTTCACAATGTTTTCTTTGCAAAAATAATAAAAATAATCTACTTCAGATATTTTCAAACCTTCTTCGTTGCAATTTATTTAATTACTAGTTTACGTTAGAAAATAATGCTTATTATTTAGAGAGACACTGCACGTACCATCACTTCAATTTTTATTATTATATTACAGTGAATGCAGACATGTTTTAGATAGACAAAATCCTCTCGAGTCACATTTAGGGAGTGTAATGTTTCCTCTTTTCCTAATGAATAGAATTGTGGCTTTCATAAAAAATAATATGAAATATTATTTTTTATGACCCATATTTTTTCAACCCATCGGCATTTCTTGCCAATAATATTTAGAAAATATTATCAGAATTTGATAATTTGCTGAAAATAGATGTCAAAAAATCATATTAATACGAAATAATTTAATGTTAACTGTTATTTAAATTTTGGCATTTCTTATTAACTAAGTAATAGAGGAAGTTCTCTAAAATCGAATTAAAATTGTCAAATGAACTTAATTTATAACAGTTTTTGAAAGAAGCATTTAGTAAAGCACTCAACAACAGAATTTTCTTAGTTTACAATGTCAGTAACAGATGGCGCCATGAGATTGGAATCAAAATTTGATTAATTTAATCAATCAAACAAGAACTAAGTTTTGAAGGTAATGCGAAATTTTGAAATTTTAGACACGAGAAAGTGAGTGAAATAAACTATTTTAGAAAAAAATATCTCAGTATAATTAAAAAAAAAACTAGTTAAATGCTAGTGATTAAAACGACAATAGCTTTGGATGATTTATATTGCACTTTTTATATAAATATTTAATTAATTAATGTTACTGTTTAATCCTTTCTTGCACATTAAAGTTATGACCTATTATGATGATGGTTCTTACTTTCCTGTACTCATTTTTTGTATTTAAAATTGGAAATATCCTTTTCAAATATTTTGCGAAAAGAACAGTAAGAATGGTGGAATTTATCATCAGTTACATATTTGTTCATTCATGTGAAGATAAAAATGCTTTGTCATTCAGAAAAATGGCGAAGTGTTATTTTCCATATCACCTTTCTGGCAATCGGTATTGATGTAATTTAATCTATACTCACTAGATATTGATAGATTTAAATACTAAACTCTTTCCAGGAATTGAACGAATCATTTGAATGATAATTAATCATAAGTTTAACAACCATGAATATAATGTTTGAATAAAGTTTGTTATTGTAAATATATTGTCAATAAAAATGTGAATAATATCATCCCTTAATAATAATAAAAAAAAAATAAAAGGATTTTTAATATGTTTGTCTCATCTTTCAGATTCTTCCAGTTACAGGTTTCTGTGGGCTAAAATTTGTCTCTTATGGCAGTTTAGATAGGTTGAACTTTCTAATAATACTTTTTTCATTTATTTTCATAGATGAAAATATAAATAATATATAAAAATATAAAATATGCAGGAAGAATTGATATTTTTCTTTTCATGGAGTTTTTATCTAATTCATCCTTAGCGATGAATGCGTTGTATTTTTAAGAGATGAAAACAAAAATATGAAAAGAAAAAAGACCCGTTAATATTTTGAGTTTTAAAACAAATCAAAACATATTTAGGAATTTCAAAGAAAAATAATACATTTTTTTCTCCTTATTTTATGAACTAAGCTCTTAAAAAATTTCTGATTAATTATTTGAAGAATATTTTTAAATTTTTTATTATTTTGATAGTTATTTTTAGATACAAACTAAATTACAATTTTTCTAAATTTTTTTTCAAATCCATACATAAAATTGCCTGGTTTCTCGAGGAAAAAAAGGTTTAATACGTGAAAAAATATTTTAACTTAATTAATATACAGTGTCTCACAAAAGTGATGGGACACTTGTGCTTTACAAAAGGAAACTGTAATAAAATAAATTAAAAAAACATGTACAAATTTCTTGTGGGTGTGTTTCATACTTAAATTTAGTAACAATTATTACATAACATACATTTTGTCAAAATATTAAAATATTAATTTAATAAAAATACAATTGTTTAGAACGGAGCAAAAAATAGCTCACATAAGTGATGGGACACCATTAGATATGCAACAAAATTCGTCTGAAATAAGCAATGAAAATATTTTTGGTAGTTTTATTTTTACTCAAAAGCAATTGGCAATAATTTATAAAATCATCTGCAGTATCTCTCTCCAGTTTGTTTTGGAATTTTTGTGTTTTTTAGCTCTGTGCAGCCATGAATGCTAAACGAAAAGAAACTTCGCCTGAAATTCGAAAATTAGTTATTAATTTGCATATTGAAAATGGAAAATCTATTAGTAAAACTGCTGAAACAGTTAACTTGAGTCATTCAACCGTTTTCAATATCATTAAACGATATAAAAAGAATCATATTATTCAGGATAAAAGAAGACCTGGCCGATCATCAAAGTTATCCAATGGAATAAAGCGAATTATCGTTCGAAATATTAAAAAAAAAATCCAAGAAAGAGTGTCCTAAAGTTGCTGCTGATTTACAAGCATTATATGGAATAATTGTTAATCCTGAAACTATTAGAAGAGTAATTCGATCCGCTGGATATCACGGTTGAGTAGCCAGGAAAAAATTCTTCGTAAGTGAAAAGAATAGAAAACTCAGACTAGCTTTCTCAAAATCCAACATAAATAAGAATTCTGATTACTAGAATAAAATTATATTTGCTGATGAGAGTAAATTTAATATATTTGGTTCTGACGGTAGAATCTTGGTGTGGAGAAAACCCAGGGAAGAATTTCGCAAACAGAACTTGGTGCCAACAGTAAAACATGGTGGAGGAGGAGTTATGGTATGGGGGTGTACGTCGTCCGCTGGAGTTGGTAATCTTGTTTTTATTGACAGTATAATGGATCAGTACAAGTGTATTGACATTTTAAAGCAAAATTTGAAATCTTCAGCACGAAAATTGAACCTTCATAACGATTTTAAATTCTACCAGGACAATGACCCCAAGCACGCTGCTTTGAACGTTAGACTCTGGCTGCTGTATAACTGTCCTGAAATAATAAAAAAACTACCACAATCTCCAGACAAATCCCATAGAGAATATTTGGCAAGAATTGGAATCAAGAATTCGCAAACACACCATTTTTTTTCAAAACTACAATTAAAATCGGTGCTTCAAGAAGAATGGGGTAAAATCACTCCAGAAATCACAAAAAAATTAGTCGAATCCATCCCAAGAAGATTAAATCATGTTTTAAAAGTAAAAGGAAATCCAACAAAATATTAAAACCTTTTAAAAAGTAAAATTTTTGGATGAATATTTGATGGAAAAGTAAGTGTCCCATCACTTATGTGAGCTATTTTTTGCTCCGTTCTAAACAATTGTATTTTTATTAAATTAATATTTTAATATTTTGACAAAATGTTTGTTATGTAATACTTGTTACTAACTTCAAATATTAAACACACCCAATAATTTTTTGTACATGTTTATTTATTTATTTTATTAAAGTTTCCTTTTGTAAAGCACAAGTGTCCCATAACTTTTGTGAGACACTGTATACTAGAACTATTTCATTGTTTGT
Source organism: Argiope aurantia (assembly GCA_026543865.1). NCBI lineage: Eukaryota > Metazoa > Arthropoda > Arachnida > Araneae > Araneidae > Argiope > Argiope aurantia. The sequence continues at coordinate 30,073 of JAPMOR010092923.1, forward strand.
AGCCAACAATTTTTATTTTTGTGAAAATTTTATTTCCAGTCGAAAAAATATTTTGAAAATGTTGTTCTAAAAACATCGTTTGCTATTAAATTCCACGAATATCTTTTCATCTAAGAAAGTAAAATATTTTCCATAGATTTTAAAACTAGTTTTTTTTATTTTCATATATAGCATTTTAATTTACAACATTTTTGAGAGTAATTTTAATTACTATAATTTGAGTAATTTGAAAAAATGCAGCTGTATTCATATTTTTGTTATACTCAGAAATATGATTTAACGATTTAATTCTTGAAAATACTACATATTTTACAGGAACTTTTTCTAACTACTTTACCATTTTAGATTAATTAAATCATTTGTAATATAATTTTTTAAATATTTTTTGATCCTAAATGAATTTTTTTGACTTAAACAATTCTTATTACATCTAATAATTTGATTTTTTATGCTGTTTGAATATTATTAGTTTGAGCATTTAATTTCATTTATTAATTAGTTTTATTTGAATTTGTTATTATTTTTAGATTAAACAATTTATATTAAATATGAATGAATTTATCACATATGCTATTATTTAAAAATAAAATTTTCCTGTTTTGCATTTAAGGAATAACAAATACGACATAAATCAATATCTACTTATAATAACTAAAAATGTAGGTTTTCATGCGCAGGTACTTTATGAATCAAACGACTTAATTTACAATTATGAAATTCGGCAGAAATATATTTTTGCATATGAAAATGCATTTCTTTATACTATATAATTGAAATTTCAATTAAATAGAAATTCAATGAACTTTTAGCATTTTTCTTGATAATTTCTGGAAAAAACATATTATTCAAAAATAATTGTTTTATTAATTGAGGCTACAAAATTTATAACATTTCAGATGCATTTATCTTACAGTTTAATGCAAACTAGGACAATATAACTGCCGTCCAGTTACTGCTAGAATTACCAAAATTTAAAAAATATTTGATTATAAAAAATACATAATATATTAGAATACAAAAACATTTAAACTTTTTTGGGTGTTTGAGTGAATATTCATTTTTTTTTCTCCTCCATTGTTGATAACGAAGATAAGGATTGGTTTTATTTCTGCATATTCAATAATGATTTTGTCAAAGTATGATTTTAATAAAATTATTTATTATTTTTAATCTTGTTTAGTTTAATTTAGTCTTGAACAAAAATTTTGAAAATTTGACTTCAAAAACAATTCATGATGTGAAATTGTTTTCAGAGTTTGAGCATTTCTAAATACTACTGCTCTTATAATCTATACTTATAATAAAGCTCAATGTGTGTGTGTGTGTGTGTCTGTTGGCGCTCTACAGGCCAGACCATTCAACCTACAGCTATCAAATTCGCCACGTGTATACCTTGGAGACCGGGAATGTGCACCTGGGGGTTAGATTTTCGAATTTGTAATTATAATCTTATTTATTTAAAAATTAAGCAAAATTTTGGCGTTTTTCTGCTATAACTTCCGAAAATATTACCGCACAAAAAAGATTTTTACATGATGTTAAAGATCAAAAATGTATCCTTTAAATGATAAAAATGTTTTAACCTTAAAATTAAATTTTTGTTTTTAATGAATTTTTAAATAAATATTTTAACTATATTTTTCAACAATTTTTTTCGTACAAAATAAAAAAAAAATTAAGCTGCACGAGCACGTTTCGCATTCATGGGAAAAAATTAGCTTTTTTCAAAGTGTTGCCATCACATTGACTAAAGCTCCAATTAAAAATAAATTAAATCTTTTTGGAAATAAAATCTGCAAAAATATAATTTTCGGCACGTGTCTGTAGGAAATGAAACAAATAAGAAATATTATTTTTTCTACAAAATAAATTCAAGAAAAATTATTTTATGATCTTTTACACTCTCTATATTATTAATCCAATAAATCAGTTTTATTTTAAGGCAAGTTTTGTTTAATATGAACAGGATATCCATTCAAATCAGGGCCACACAGCTAATTTGTAAACCTTTAGTAAGACACAGATCTGCAAAAATGATCTAAATGGAAAATGATTATATTTTATGTAACTTGATTCAATAAATGCTCAAATAAATAACGAATTTTTGATTTTACATAAAGCTTCTGCTGTGGAAATCACGATGAACAAAATGTTCTTGAAACACTAATATTTTAAATAAAATGAGTGAATATCCAATCAACTAAATCAATCACTTATACTGAATGATTTATGAAAATTTGAATATTACTATTCAATAAAAAAAGGATAATTTTAGATTTTCCATCGATCATGTCAAAGAAAATACGCCAAACAGCGCGCAGGTTTCTCAAGATAAATTGGCCTAAAATTATGAAAATGTTGAGTTTTTCTAAATTTTTAACATTCAGGACTTCATAAATAAGTCTTAGTTGATCGTGGAAAATAGAAACATTCATTCATTTATTTAAAATTTGGTGTTTCCAGAATATTTCTCAGAATATGAAACCTTACTGCATTAAATTTAGACTTCATAATTTTTGAAATATATTTATAGACCGGAACAAAATATTATTATTGATTTCATTTCAATCCTTTTGAAAGCAAAACTAAGATCTGAATTTTATGCTGAATCTGAGAAGTTTTTGTTGAATTATTCTTTCAGATATTACATAAATTATGAAAAATAATTTGTAGTTCACATAAGACTTAAATACCGAGCGATTCTGGTTGCAATACTCATATTCACTAATAATAATAATAAATAAATAACAATAAAGATGAAAATAAAATAAAACGCTTGGTTTTATTAAAAAATATCTTTATATTAATTGCAATTTCATCATTTCCACTTTAAACTAAAGTTGAAGTTTTGCCGGAAATGACAACAAATTAGCAAAATATATATAGTAAATTGAACGAAACAATCTAAGCTACAGTATAAGTTTGGTTTGACTATCAAAATTTGAAGATTAAAAATGTTTTGTCTGAGAATCTATTAAGAGACCAGTTACTTAAAATATTGAATTGAAAATTGTAGGGAGCGGTAATACTGTCGAACCGGCTGGTCGCCAAAGGCGGCGGCTAGTTGAATAATAAAACTAAAACCGTTAGGCTTTAAATTTTACTTTTGTAATGCGGTACGCTGAATTTTTTTTTAATTTCAAAAAAGCCAGAAAAATTGTCTATTATATTACAATTTTTTTAATATTACTCAAAACATTCTATTGACTTAATATGATTCAATTTCATGAGCGTGTTTTGATTTTATTAATTTAATTGAAATTTAACAATTTTCGTTTTTTAATTAAAGTACAAATTTTAAATGCGATGTTTAGTAGTTCACTGAATATAATAGATGTAAGGCTCCTAAAACAGTAAATATTTCATACATATATAAAAATTTAAAATTTAAAAACATTTCATTGATCTGGAAATTATAATTTAACAGTCTCAAAAGCATCTTTTCTTATAATATTCTATGACAATCGAATTAGATTATAAGCATTTTATTATAATTTTTATAGCTTGAAAAAAATTTTCAGCTATTTTTATAGCTTGAAAACTATTTTCAGCTATTTTTATAGCTCAAAGTTTAATGATAAAAGAGATTAAAATTTGATGTTCAGAATAAATGAACCCCATTATTACATTATTTTACCAAATACCTAAATAAAAATTCTACATTAGAAACATAAGAAAACAATCTGAAATTGATTACAAAATTATAAAATGTAAAACGCAAGCTATCCACCAAAGGTTTTATTGATGGGTTTTTTCCCATATAATTATTCCGGCGAATTACATGGCTGCCATAACCGGCTAGTACCGAATGTGCAGATCATAACATAATGTTCCTCCACTTCAATTATATTGTAGAGAGTTTTTTCTTTATATATAGATTTTGATGTTATGTTAAGAAGTTTATCTTAAAAATAAACATTGTTCCATTAAAATAAAAAAAAAGAATATTTTCCTCGCATATACACTCAGTTACCTCTTTTGATATAAAAACCCTTATAATTTATATATTAAACCTTTTCTGATCCTTCAAGCATGTAGGAAAAGATAAATATTTCTGCTAATTAAGGAACTGAGGCGGACAAGAATCTTATGCAAATTATATACGAGATTAAGAAAATTTGGCGCAGTTTTTCTTAAACATCTTAATTAAAAACAAACATTTTTAAGTGAATTTGAAGAAGTGAAATAAACAGAAGTTTGTTAATATAAAACTCAAATGTTAAAAGTAGTTTGAAAGATTTCATATATATATATATATATTATTTTGCTGTTAGCTTAATTTCTGCCATTTTGCACTCAAGATTATTTTGAAATATAAAAGATTACAATCCTCTTATGGCAGCCATCATTTTACTCGGAAAAAATTGTATTTGATGCTTCTCGATTTAATTAAAAATATTTATACTATTATTTTACTTTAATTTTGCCAATGAACGCTAAAGTATATATTTGAGACTAGTTTGGTCAGAAGTAGTTTAAATGGCGTAAAAATAAATTTACAGACTTACAGAATTTATTTTGAAATTATATTAAGATTTTTTTATCTTATTAAAATAATTCAATTTTAAAAGCCGATTAAAATTCTAGGAATAAATTATAAATATTCTATTTCTGTCGTTCTCATTTTTACTTTATCGTACACATAGTTTTAACAAGAGTATTGTAATCAATTGTCAAAAAATTCTAACTCCAGATTTTGCCCAATCTTCTAGTTTCAGATTTCCTAGAATCCGAAAACACCTTTTTGGAATTATTTGTCTGTCGGTCTTCTTGTATGTTAAACGGTAAATCAAAAACAAATCGAGCTAATATCATCATATACCAAAAGGATCATATTGCATCCTTCTGATGCAGTTTGGTATAGGATTATATAACACGAATCATTATATATCATTATATTATTATGTAACATATAAATAATAACATGGGAACGAATTAGATAAATTATGTAAATTGATTTAAAATAGCCAAAACACCGAAAAAAGATATTTTCAAATAAAATTAATTTTACTTTATTAATTTTAATTAATTTTACTTTATTTAATTAATTTTAATTCATTAACTTGAAAATTGTTTTGAGGTTTCATGTCACTTTAAAATCCATTCCAATTAGATTTTTGCTTTTAACTGCCTATTCAAATTTCAATTCGCTGTTCAAAATTTTTCTTCGTTCTCTAATATAAATTACCACGCACAATATTTAGTTAAGCTTTATTTCTTGCTTTTCAAAATATTAATTGGTTCCAAAAAAAAAAAATGCTGGAATTTTTAGAAATCGTTTGGAACAATCTAATTTTTTTGAGATGTTGCAGACTATAAAATTCTTTGGTACGACATATTTTCTCTGTTGAATTTAAGTGGCAGAATTATAGAATTTTATTTATATTGTTACAATTTTTATAAAAGAATATGTTAAGTTAATACATTGTATTAAGTTAATACATTAAGTTAATACGTTAAGATAATAAATTAAGTTAATAAATAACCTCTTCATTAAATAAATTTTTAATGTACTATAAGTAAATTAAATTTTTCTCTCAAACTCTGAAGATGAAGCAAGATTTTCTCGAAGAATTTGCTACAGTGAATTAAGTAATTAATTCTCTATTAGTAAAAAACATGAAACTATTGTCCTACGACACAATACTCGATATATCATGTAATTAATTGGCAATGATTCCATAATGAATACAAGAACAAAAAGCAATATAAAAATTAGAAGGATTTGAAAATTGTTTCTTGGAACAAATTTTCTAATTTTCAGTGCATTTGTCAACTATAGAAGGTTGTTGAAGGATTAAATTATTCGGCATAAATTATTTTTTTTTATATTAAAGTTGGTTTTGAAAACAGAATTTCATCTATTTTGTATTATAATATTTTATGTCAAAGAATCTTTTACATTAAACGGATCATATATATCTATAAAGCGTTTATTTTTGGATGTGTTCGGATATCTTTACATGCTAATATTAATTACAATTGATTTCTATTTTGTATATAGTACTATTTTATAGAAAATAATTTTTTAAAATTTATAATCTATGATGCCTTTGTTTACAAATTTGTCAAGAAACTTACGAAGGAAAATATATTTTTATTTTCATGCGTGCAACAAATACAAGAAATAGTTTCCGATAGTTGATTTCATGTGCGATAAATGTAACGTTTACTATAATTATTTTTAGTATAATTTTAACTTTAGTGCAATGCTTTTTTTTATGTTAGAAGCATTTAAAAATTTTCCGTAAGTACTGAAATATAAGCAAGACTTTAACGAATTAATCAAGTAGCTAAGATTCTGTTCGTGAAAGTCAAGAACTAAGTCTTATCCTAATAACGTTAAGTTTATCAGTTAGTAAGTAGTAAAGCAATAATTGGAAATTCGCAGCTTCATTTTTACAGAAATGGATTTAAGTCATAATATTGAACAAATGAATTTTAATATTTTGCTATGAGCACATTACTTAAAATTGTATCGATATAATCAAGCATCCAAAGAATCTATGTTGGTAAAAATGATGTTTCTATATGATAATATACTGGTGTGCAAAACTTAAGCAACAGGTATGTTTTTTGCCATAACTTCACGAGAAATCATCTGAGA
>JAPMOR010092923.1:68177-84224 GCA_026543865.1 Argiope aurantia
TGCAGAGCAATCAATGTGGCGAGAAGGGAGTATAGGAGAAACATATCCGTCCATTTGTGTTCATGTTAACCATATATATATATATAACAGATTTCTCATTTTGTTCTGAGAATCAAATTTGCCTTAATACAGAGTATTCAATGTACATTGATTGCTACTATCCAATGTTAAATATAGCTTTCATAGAGGATCACGGAATTACTTAAAATGTAATAAATATTTCTGCATGAAAATTAACAATTTAATAAGTAGTATTTAAAATTACTTATAAACATTTGTTCCATACGAAAATCATCTTTGCCACTGTCGACCAAAATTTGCAATTTCTAGGCGGATTTTCATATGCATCCCTTAATTTTACAATGTTTTTTGATTTCCATGTTTATAAGAATAAGTGAATTTACTTTCAGGCCATCTACGGGTAATTTCAAGGTTGGTCGAATTATTTCGAGTTAGTTAAAATGAAAGAGACGATTTTTTTTTGCTGGATGCATGCCATTTTTGAGAAAATTAAATATTTTTTTTAAATTTTAATATTCGTAATGTTTGTGGTTGTTATGCTTATTGGTGCAAAAGCTATTCTTGACCACATTGCGCCAATTCTTAATATTTGAACAGTTTTCTCTATAATACCATCGGAGGTTTGTTTCTAAATGCATTTTTGGTGGAAATTATATCGATTTTTAAAGTTGTTATTCATTTTAATCCATTTTATATATTTAAATGCAATTTTTTCAAATTCTAATCTTTAGTAGAATTCTCATAGTAAAAACGTCATAAATTAAAATCTGATGCATATTTTTTGTTCAAATTATATATAATAATTTCTCGATATGTTCTGCAGTTCCTGTACAAGAAAATTAATAATCAATTTAATTAGAAATGTTTTATAGATGCCCTAATATTTCACAATGGGAAAAAAGGGAAATTTTATTATCTATGATCGAACCCCTCCCTCCTAATATTTAAAGGGTGGACACATATAAAGCTGGCTTATTGTAAAGCTTATTAAACTAGGCATTGTATTTCTTAGGCTATCTCAAAATGTTAAGCAAATCATTTGCAAACCTTTAAACGAAACCTTAATTTTCTTTTGCTTTATTTCTCTTTTTAGCAAAATAAAAACTCTTTCCTCCAGTTTTTTAGTACAAAAAATGTTAGGTTTGATTATTTTAGTATCATTTATGTTTTTTTAAATCTTTTTATGCAGAAAAACTATTTTAGGACTTCTTTTAAGAGAAATTCACCTTCAAAATGTAATTACATACCTTAAGAGACATTTTAGTTCGATGTAACCTCTCTTTCAATGCCAGACGTATAGTAAGTGGTGAAAATCACACTATTTTAAAACGTACACATGATAATTTAATGCATGGTTAACATAAGGAATTAAAGACTCGATCAAGAAATGTTTTAAATGTCTGGAACACATTAAAACCTAGAAAAGTGAAAAAGCATATAATTCTTTAAATTTTAAATTGTCGAATGGAACAGACCAATTTCTAGTTAATAAATATGCAACTGTTAATTAGAAACTGTTTAATTATTACTAAGGAAACAAAATAAAAATCATTTAATAAAAGTTTACAGAAGACTATATGATGAAAAAAACTATTAAGATTATAAATTAAAATTTCTTTCACTTATATTTATTGTATATGCTAATGCTTTCAAATTAAATTATGCAGAGTGCTACATACTCACCTCGATTAAATATTAATAATATTTTTTTAAAAATAAATAAATTTTAAAATCTGCATTATTGAGGAACAATTAAATAAATTTTAAGGGGTAATCCTTGCAAATGCTATATGAGGGGAAAAATCTACTCCTGATTATTTTTATATTTGTTTTAGGTTAATAGCAGCAAATTCTTAGTGAACTAATTGATTGTCTAGACGGCAAAGACTTTGTGTAAATAATAAAATTTTTAAATAGAGTCTCGTGAAAAATAGATTTTGTTTAAATATTTAAATGAATATTTCTAAATTTAAATTAATCATTAGGTTTTAAATGGAAGTCGCAAATTAATTTTCAAATTTTTATGGATACAAGAAATAGCAATTTCGCTAAATGTTAAAGAAAATGTAGATAATACCTACTGAATTAAAAATCTTAAATTTTCTACATTTAAAAAAATATATATTCTTGCCTTGTCTAATGAATTTCTTTTATTGCCTAGTAATGAATTTCCTGCTTTAAAACTCATGTATTATCTAAAGGAAATTAATTATTTTAGACATAAATTGTAGTATTATGAAATAACATGCGTTTGACGTACTTGTTCAAATTGGTCGTTTACTTCAGTTTCGTTATTTTCTATATCGTGTTCAAATATTTTTGGATAACATTCTTTAATATAAAGCTAAAAAAATTGCAATTCATGATTTTCGAAGGTGTGGAGGCTTTCAATCTTTCCAAACTAGTTGCTTTTGACAGCCAATTCGTTCATAGGAAATACAGGTTTCACTTCAATCGTTTAGATATTTAATATTAAAATTTTGTATTGATGTTTAGGACAGATAATAAGTAAAATCCCTACTTAAAAAAAACTTTCTTTATACAAAAGTGTCAAATTCGTTCAAAACATGTAATGAAAATTCTGTCATTATTATTATTTTCACATTAATATTAACGCCTATTTTTTTAAATTAATAAATGAATTTTTGTCTGGAATTGTCTATAACCCAGCAAAATTTTAGAATCAAAGTCTTATATATAAAAAAATAATATTAAATATCTTTAGATTAACATACGTTTTTTCAATATACCGATTGATTTATATCACATTGACGTATACCCTAAGAAAATGAAAAATAAAAATAAAGTTGAACAGAAACATCTTTCTTTGACAAATGATGTTAAAGCAATGAAAAATAAATTGCACTAACGTATATAATAAGTTCTGGAGGTCTCCGAGATTGCACATTTCCAGACAAACCTATCTGATTCGATATAAAACTACTTCTAATTTGGTTCCGTGGTTGAATTCCTTCAGTTTCTCATGGTTTGAAGAAGATCAGACAAAGAAGATTCTCAGAAGGCATTTAAAAATTCTGGAATCATAAAACGAAAAGGAAAGATTAGGTATCTTTTTTTCCCCATTTTTAGGTATCTTTTTTTCCCTCTTTCTCTGGAAGCCTGATGGGAAAAATTGTCTTTTCTTTTTCCGTTTTAAAAGAAATTCGCGTGCTCGGAAGACTTTTTTTTTCCATCTCCGGTAGCCCTGACCTAGCAATTATTTTCTATTAGGATGGGCCAAATTCAGAGAACAGGGGTGGCGGGAAGACTGAGGGGGAATAATTGGATTCGGAAAATGACAGGTGCGTCCCTCCGTGTAATGGGCTTTGCTCTTTTCGTAAAACGGAAAAAGACGAAAATGCTCGCCATCCTTTCTTCTTTCACGTCTTGAGCATTTTGGAATTTCTTTTCTCAAACTGAAAGGTTATTTCACTTGGAGACAATAAGTTAAAAGTATCTGGAATTCGGAGACAAATGACTTGGAAAAATTTCGCTCTTCTTGATCAATAGAATATCTGTCAAAGATGATCTATTCTATATTATTATTGAAATAAGGACAAATGCTGTTTCTTTTTTTAGTTTTCGCTGTTGATTAAAAAGTAGTCTCTATGTGCTTCCATAAATGGCTCAGTAAAAAAAAATATTTTTGACCATATTGAATTTACAGACCATAAGTTCAAAGAATCTGGAATTCGGAGACAAAGGATTTAGAAAAATGTCGCTCTTCTTGGTCAAAGGTACCATGTAAAGGAAAGGAAAAATGGAAATGTAAAGGAAAAAAATACCACAGCTTTAATGTCAGCAAAAACTTATGTCTAAATATAGTTTGTTGTCTAATCATGAAAATCAAATTATGCAAAAGCGATAACACAACAAACCTTTCCGACTAACCACATGGTGGTCAAAGATGGTTGTTTCCATAAATAATAAAAAAAGAAAGAATGTATGTGCACATGTGAAAATTGGCAATCTGCAGGGAAGACTGATTGATCTAAAGATACCATATTTGGAATATATATACTTTTGGGGTTGGTAATGTGCAATTTCAAAAGATTGTTTGGAAATTTATACTACAGTTTTAATTGAATGAAAATAAAGTGAAATTTTAGCGTTTTCCCACGATAACTTTTGAAAATATAAATGCAAAAAAATAATTTTTACATTATTTCATTGTTTAAAACTGTATTTTAAATCAACTCTATTTGATATTTCTCTTTATTTTCATTCAATATATTGAATAATGGAATATTTGGTAAAAGATGATCTGTTCTATGCAGTATTGATGTGTTGACAGATGCAAACATTTTTCGAGCCTAGAGTTTTAAAACAACTTCACTGTGACTCGATAAATGGCTTATTTATCATCATCTGGAATTTAATGAAAATAAGTATCTTGATAAAAGTAACTCGAATTTGGAAACAAATCATTAGAATTTTTTTTTACTTAAAGAATTGAATATCTGGTAAATATGATCGATTCTTTGATATCGTTGATGTAATGAGAGACACAGAAGTTTTTTAAGCCTAGAAAATTTGCTTGGGAATTTGCGTATATATTTGATTATCTTGCTATTCGTGAGAATAGGTTAAAAAATATCTGTTTCAAAAAAATATGCACCTCTTGAATAATAGAATATATGGCAATGATGATCTACTATATACTGTTATTATATACAATAAAATTTGGTACAAATATACTTTAAAAATTTAAATTGTATCCCTCGAAATGATTTTTTGTTAAAAAAAAACTTTAAAGAATATTTGCATCATATAAAAAATTATCAGGATTTTGAAGTTTTTCAGCTATAAATTCCATAAATATTCATGCTCAAAACTCATTTTCTTAGTATTTTAAAATTAAAAAAAAATGTCTTTTTAATAGTAAAATTTAGCTATAGTGTTTTTTCAACCTACATTTTGACATTTTTGAAAAAAAATTTATTTCCATAATTTTCCGCAATCTCCCCATTACTAACGAAATCTTAATCTTTTTCTATGTTAATGAAGTATTTCATCGTTCTGGCGTTTTACTATTATTGGAAGTTAAGAAAGAAAAATTCCGTTTAATATTTTTGCTGTTACTTGAGTAATAAAAAAAAAAATCAAAGTTCAAGTATTTAAGTAAAGAAAGGTCAATTAATTAAACATATAATTATATTTTCAAGGTGCCATGAAAAAATATCACAGCTTTAATGTCAACAAACAGTTATGTCTATATATAGTTGTCTAATCATGAAAATCAAATTATGCAAAAGCGATAACACAACTAACCTTTCCGACACACCACATAGCGATCAAAGGCGATTGTTTTCCAAAATAATAAAAAAAAAATGTATGTGCACATGTGAATTTTGGCAATCTGCAGGGGAGACTGATTGATCTAAAGAGGCCATATTTGGAATATATATACTTTGGTGGTTGGTAATGTGCAATTTGAAAAGATTATTTGGAAATTTTTATTACAGTCTTAATTGAATGAAAATAAAGTGAAATTTTAGCGTTTTTCCCAAGCCAACTTTTGAAAATATAATTGCATAAAAATAATTTTTACATTATTTCAATTTTTTTTCAAAAACTGTATTTTAAATAACCTCAAATTGATAGTCGTGAAAATTTTTCTTGAATTTTAGCAATTTATTTATTATAATTTTACTTTATTAATAGATGAAATTATTGTCCTTCGTAAGTTCCTTCGAAGCTTGGCTTCATTAAATTTCATTCCATCATTTCATCAAATTTAATCGGTAATTTTCTTCCTTGTTGAAAGCAAAGGAAAAAGGATTCTATATTTACGAAATGAAATAGAGAAAAAAGAAAACATTGGAGAATTCTTAGTACTGAGAAGATAGAAGATATTAAACTAATCAGAAATATTTCTTTACACAAGGCACAAAACAAATATAAAGCTACTAAAAAAAACGGCTTAAATTTTAATGACTATCTGATTATTAAAACGATCTTGTTGACGTAATCTTGGTCATAAAGTTATGTCTAAGTTATGTCACATTAAATATAATCACTAACCTTACGAAACAGCTGGTCGTCAAATGCGACTAATTACAGAATAAATTAAACAGATATGATAATCACTGTATCATCAGGGCTAAAATATCTGCTTGAGACATTTAACAACAATAATCTAATGGTTATGTGCTTTATGATTTGAGCCAATATTTTTCGAATCAAATTGGTGAATTTGCCAAATATTAAAGTCTAACAACTGCATTTAACAACCGTAACTAAAGAATCTAAATAACTATAACATCAAGATGAGTCAGAATCAACGAGCTGCGTTTGATGCTAGGAAACACAAACTCATTAATCTTATCTCTGCAGGCCTTTTTGACATCATCTTTTCATAAAGAAATCCGCTGACAAACTACCACAAAAAGATTGAATAAATGATGAGTTTCTGTGTAAACATTAAGATATCTTCAAAAAAGTTTAGATAGAAATGGGATGATAAATATATGTTAGTTAATGCTAGTTTCTCCATTGAAAGATTTCCGTGCATAATTTAAACACCTATTTTTAAATAGTGGCGATATTAATTATGTCTGGGATGCATTATACACAAAAAAAGAAAAAAAAATGAAATAATGCAAACTCATTCCATCTATAGAGATATTTTAAATATGTTTTGTTAATTAATAAATATTGAATATGTTATATATTCTTTCAAAACGTTGTCCAATCCAATGTTTCAAAACTGTAGTATAGCTTCCCTGCATAGTTAATCTCATAGTAAAAATGAAAGCTTTACAGATTTTTTTAGCACATCTTGCTGAAAATTTGGCGACTTGACAACAAAAACTATTGTTATCGAAAATACAAGAGTTATGGCGGTAACTATATTAAATACTTACAGATGACGTCTTGGAATCTCAAAAATTTGATATTTCTATATGGAGACTCTAAACGCAAACGTATCAAGAGTTTTTAAAATTTTTTTGCTGTCGTTGCGTTTGCTGGTGTGTCTAGTTCATTTCTGCAAGTGCTGTCTTCGACTGTTTTTTGCTACCTGTAATATGTGTTTTCTTGTGGAATAAAATATCAAAATTTTTTATCGAGTTTGTTGGATTACTCAACTTACATTCACTGGTAGCATTCTCCTTACATTCATATTTATTTCGAGTTTATATTAGTTACATTAATATTTCGTATTGAATTAATATGTTAGAAATATTGGAACATGGATGAACATTGGTCAGAGGATAACGATAGCCTCTAAACCAGTTCTTCCACACTTCTTCATTATAATTCCGGAAGAATTCGATATCATGTTTAATATATATGTTCGCTTATATAAAACTTCTTTTTTGAAAACTAATTTCGAATCATACTTCCAGCTTCCAAATCAGTTTTAAAAAAGATGTTTCATGTAAGGACAGATCTCACCGTAATATTTCTTTAGACGCTCCATTCGATTTAAAGAAAATAAAGACCTTCTTTAAGTCCTTTAAAATAATCACAAGCTGTATACTCTGACCCATCCTGAAGCACACGGATAAATCAGAATGACCGTATTGCTGCGATAGCATTGACGGAATCTAAGGCTGAGTCCTATGGTCAAACACCGGCCACGATACAACACCACCCATGAGAGGTAGTCCAATAATTTGTACGGGGTAGCCGATTGCGGAGCATTTCATACCCATCTAGGTGGGGAGAACCTGCTACCATAAAGGAAGCATTTCATCCGCATTTCTGAGGTAAACCCGGTGGAAGAGCTTTTTAATGTAAAAAGACATTATGTTTTCTGAGATGAATTTTCTGAGAAAATTTGTATCTTAGATTAAATAAAAGCCGGAATTAATTTTAGTCAAAATTACTTGGAAGCGCTTAAGAATCTCATTTGTACTTTATGTTCTTCTAGAGAAATATGTAATATATTACACATTGTATAATATATTATTATGGAATTATAATAAAAGATTATATTATACTGTCCAGCATGCTTGATAACAGATAAAAATGCTTTATTTCATGAAAGAATACAGCAAAAAGGCAAGAAATATAGAAATTGTAAAATTCGATACTACACAATTTAATAGCAAAATGTAAATAACAGTTCAGTGCATCGTTGTAAAGATTATAGCTAAAGAATGAGCTTCGCGAACACCTTCAAGGACAGAATTTGCCCGACTAACTGGCGTTAGCTCTTTCTTTCTCTTCCTCGCACTTTTATATTTTCTAGAAGAAGATATGTATTTTAATAGAAGGATCTCGGATTTCGTCTCCCAGTTTTTGTATTGTCGAGAACCTCAAAATCATTGACCTAGTATCCATTCAGCAGTCTCTAAAATAACTGTAAAACTATCTTTCTTTCTATGAGATTAACTACGAAGGGTAATCATACTACAGACTCGCACAGCACCGGACAGTAAATTTCTCAAGTAAACTGTGTCATTTAAAGAGTAGATGAAATGATTTAGTAGATATTAGAGTGATGGAAATTAAAAATATTTATTTTTAATTTCACCCACTTTCTATATGTCTTCTTAAAGGGACTCACGTATATCATCTTTGACAAGAGTTCTTCATATGTGTCAAATACTAGTTTAATTTTACTGTTCACATTTTGATTGAATATAATTGATTTAATTCTACCGTGCTTGTTTTTCCATTAATCTTTCTAAATTTACAAGACTTTAATGGGTGAAAAAAATAATCCGAATATTTTAGATTCTTAAATATCTTTTTGCTTTCTAATTACATTTAGTACTTTTAAAACATTGTATATCTTTTTTTAACTTTAGGAGTGCACTGAAATATTCTCTTTATATGTTTTTTTATCAATCTCTACATATTTCATTGACTACGGTCTTCTAGAAATCTTTTAAGTGCAATTGTGTTTTTAATTTTAATAATATATTTTTTGCAACTTAGTCAGGAATTGCTCTTGTACTGAAAAAATCGAAATATAAGATTATTTTAAAAGAGGCTTTATGTCTCCTGTCACTTATAAAAACACTTAATGTTTTCTTTAGTAGGATTAAAATTAATCTTTACACATATTTTAATTAGGGCAAAAGTTCAGTCAGGACAAGTACATTAAGGATCAGAATTTGAAATGGAAAGTGCCATAATTAGAGACAAAGCCTAAATGGTTTAGTACATGCACTCGCTATCATACGGAAGTAATGTAGTATTTAAACACTTAACGAAAAGAAAATTTAATGTTTCTCATTTATCTTTATTATAACTGTGGGATTAGCTAACTAATCTGGAATTGTGTTATTAGAAGCAAGTCTCAATGGATCTTTAACTAGTTATGTATTCCAAAGTCTATTTGAAAGATAGAAACCTCATGATATTCTTCAGTGCTGAAAACTTCATCTGTATTTCAATTTTATATATATTTCGAATATATGAATGTCATAAAATATTGTATATGCCTATATATGTAATAATGTTTATTAAACAATTCTAATTAGGATTTTAATTAATAATATTAGTAATTATTATTTATTTACCATTAAACAGTACCCATGGTATTTTTGACAATTTTATTGCTTTGAATTTGGTTTTATAACTTCTTTTCTTTTTTTTCTTCAATTTTTGTAGTAATATTTTTTTAATTGTTCGCGATGAAATATCGTCTGTGCAATAAGGAATAAGATTGACATACCCATGTTTTCTTTACACTTATTTACTTATTTATTTATTATTGCTATTTTTATTTTATTATTATTATTATTTTGTTGCTATCAATTCTGTAATATGAAAATTCATTCAATTATCATAAACATTGCTTTTATGCACTGAAAAATAAATAAAATTGTACATCTTTTTTAAAATCTTTGAATGAAGGAAATAAATAGTAAATTTTGAATAAAGGATTCGTTTTAAATTAGGATATATATCTAGGATATCAATTGAATATTATTCAAAAAACAACAACTTTCATCAATACTAAAAATAGATTATTCCATTTAAAATGTATTCCAATGCAGAAAAAAAATGAAATAAATTTATTTCCAAATTTATTGTCATTTGTCATGAGTTCAAATAGGTATAGACTGAAAAATATTTACTTTTGTAATCTTTTACATAACGACAAATAAAATAGCTGAATTCTTTTAGTACTTTTAGAGAATATAAAACATTCAAAAGTTTCTCGGCATTAAAATTTTAAACTAATTCCGTTTGTCCAAAACAGAGAAATTATTTGTAGTTCATAGAATGATAAATTTTCGAATAAATTCGAAAAGTTTATTTAAAAAAAAAAAAAGACAGACAACCACAAGATCTGCCTTGAGGACCTTTAGTTCCAAAAAAAAAAATTAAGATTCTTTGGAAACGTATCCTCAGACAAGAAATATCGACAAAATATTTTTTTAAATATTTTTTTCTCTTAAAAGTTTAGAAAAGCTTGAATAAATACGGAGAAAAGGAAAAAAGAAAGAAATACATTACTTTCTGATCTCTTAAAATCCTGGACGCAAAAGTTAAATATTTTTTCTATCAATTTATAGCACATGCAGATGTTCTTAGGGGCTTAAGAAAGCTATCAAAAAGGATGATGAAAGTTAAAGTAACAAAAAGTACTACTCGGTAAGAAAAAAAATGGAATGGAATAACATTTTCCTCACGTTGTGATTTTTTTTATTCTATTCTAGGAAGAAAACATAACAAAAAAAGAAAACTTTCAGCACATAGAGAGAGAGAGAAGAAAAAAGTGATTATCTCGACCAAGAGTTGGAAAAAGATATTATAATCGATAATCGGTTTAGCAGCCAGCAACGTCCGAAAAACGTTGAGAAAATCAAAGCTTAGACAACGGTAAACAAAGAAACAAAAGAAGCAGCGGGAAATGGTTCAAGCAGACGATCGAAGACCAGGAGAAAGCTGTTGCCATTTACAGGTGTGTAAACTTTTAACGTTCGGATCAAAGATCTCTAAGCAGAAAGGAATTGATCGATAGCAGAAGCAAACCTCTTTTCGTCTCTTAATTTTGAGGTTTCTTTGGTTTGGTCGGGTTTTTTTTTGTGAAAGAATATCACCCGGAAGACATTTTATTTATATCATAAAAACTGCACGAAAGAGACGTAAAAGAGACAAACAGTATTTCTTGTGGTTGGCCAATGGAAAGCGGTTCTGCACAATATTTTTGTTTTGGTTACTATTCTTAGTTTTACTGTGGTTTTCGGCGGCGGAATACTCACTTCATATTCTCCAGAAGGAAATACAGCCAAATATAACAGATGATTTTTTTTCCATATCCGTTTCGCCATAAAAAAATTCAGTTGTGGGAAAAAAAAATGAATTTCTTACTAAAAGTTACGCAAACACAGGGTTACATTTAGACATAATCGTAGTGAAGATTCAGGTAATTATTTTATTGGTTGATCAAGTTTCTGATTCTATCTATTTGGAGAAACTTGATTTACCTAACTGATTAACGTATGAATCTTCAAGGCAAATTATATCTAAAAGTGATCATGATTGCATACAACTTAGATTCGAATGAATTTCATCTCTTTTTGAATTGAAAAATTGACTGGGAATTCAGAAAGAAAGAGTCAGACTAATTTGGGACTTCAAAGAATTACTGAGTGTTATCGCAAATCACCGACAGCAATTTTCTTAGAAGAAAGAAACCTGATTCAACTAACTGACTAATGTATGAATCTACACAACGATTATGACTAGAAGTACTCGTGATTGTAATACGATTATGACTAGATTTTGTAATACGATTATTTTGCTTTTTATTGTTATTTCTTTTATTTTTCATCGGAATTTGGAAATAAAAAATTGACCTCGTGTTTATAAATCCGATAGAGAGTTATTTCAAAACAACGTTATTCTTATATGATATTAGATAATAATTAATATCACAGATTTTAATTCTACTAAATGAGAAGAAAGAAAATTTGGTATTGCGAATCATCATAAAAACATCAAATTTTAATTATAATAATAATTGATATTATTAATATTCAAAATTAATTACTATTGATAATTAATGTTAATTATCAGATATTATTATTATGATTGGGATCTTATGTTTTAGTTTTATAGAATGTGAAAAAAGAAAATTTGGAATTATGAACAATCGCATTAATATCAAATGTGAATTATAACAATAATTGACAATGATATTCTTAATATCAAATGTTAACTATTATTGATAATTAATGTCAATAAACAAATAATATTATTATGACTAATATCATATGATTTAATTTTATAGAATGTGAAGAAAGAAAATTTCGTATTATGAACCATCTTATGTTGGATACGATGTTTATCTTATTTATTATTCTGAAGAATATTAGTAGATTGAATTTATAAAAAAAGAAACACTTTGGATTTTATATAAATTTATTAGAAAATCTACCGTTGACTTTTTACTTCAAATTATTTAAGGAATTAATGTGAGTAAACAATAACTTTGAACTGAGTAAAACTGAGTACTTTTAGTGAGTAAACTTTAACTTTTCAGTCACTTCAATCAGACATAAACATCTCTTTTTATTCAAAAAGGATGAGGAAAGATAATTAAATTGATAAGGATCTGAAAATGAGTATTTTCTAAAGTAGCTTAATAACACAACAAAATAAAAACGATATCATGTACTGATTGAAGAATATCTTTTTTGTTTGAAAATGATCCATTTGCAGATTAAATTAACTATTAGTATAATCAATTTTTTTTCTGATTAATAAAGCAGACTGGTCTTCCAATTCTTTCATATAAACTCTGTGATAGAAATCAAACAGACTAATAATAGGTGACCACTGCAAGGCGTCAAAGTAATTTAAATACTGAAAGATTATGACTCTTTTTTTTTTCAAATCCACTGTCATTGCCCTAGAAAACCCATGAATTTTTCTATAATATTTTGAGCATTTTCATAAAAATTATGTTTTTTTTTTTCGCTTCAAATATACGCTTTTCGCTTCAAAAATATCAGGCTTTGTTCAACATCACGGTTTCGAAGATATTTGAAAAAGAGTAAAAGTTACTTAAAATCCTCATTAAACAATTCCTTTCTATTTCTCTTTCTTATTATTGGCAGTTGTGGCAACATCTAAGAAAAAATATTAATTAAAGTTATAGATTAATAAAAACTGACATTGTACTTACCTTTATAAATGATATGCTGAAGTTGACTTGTTAAAAGACGCAATTCCATATTTGAAGGTTCGCCAATCTAAATCAAGAAACAAAAACAAATAAATAAATAAGCATGGAATAAGGAATAATATAATAACATTTTGGGAGCGAGTTATTTTTATACATTAATATTAATTACTTCAAAAACTGTACAAACGGTCTAACATCATACTTAATCTAAAATTAATGAAATTAATATATTTATTTATTATTATGAAGTTGACACGAAAAATATCCAATTTAATATACTTAAGCAGGGTATTTAAGATATAATTAAACATCAAAAAAAGATTTTTTTAAATCAAATATTTAAAAATTACTGTTTTTGTTGTGACTTATGGCACTTCACAAACCCGCTGACAGATGTCAGCGATTTAAGTCGAATGAGCGTCTCTTGTTTTTTCGGGAGCGCCAACTAGGGCCAAGAGTACAACTTAGCCACTTCATGCGTCACAACCCATTTTTACAGGGAGGGAGGCACATTCACGCACCTCACAGATAGAACACAGAAAAAAAAAAAACAGCAACCATGCCCGAACCGGGGCGCCCAGAGCACGGGGAAAACGCGCTACCCCTATGCCAGTACGCCATGTTAAAAAAATAATAGAAATATTATATTTGAATAAATTAAAAATGCTTTTAAATTGTGTTGATATTATATTTACCTGAACCAGAAGGGCTAATCCAACGAGACCTTGTGACATCTGTGAAGCTTCACTCATGTTTCCATACAAATCTGAGTTATAACCATAAATTTGCACCTATAAAAAAATACAAAGTGACTGTTATTTTCAAGTAAAAAATTTATGTCATTGGAATAAGAATGTTCATATATATAGAAATATTCACTCTTTCAAATGTATATGGCTACTATGAAGTAATTTCTTGGGTGAATTTTAAATAATTAATTAAAAATGAAAAGAAAGCGATATATATATATTCACCTTTTTCTGCGTTCGATAAAAAATTATTTCAAAGCGGTTTTTCACATTTTGACGTGTTTTTTTTAAACTTTTAGAATTTTCAGAATGCACAATAACAGTTTAAAGCGACAAAGTTAGCAAGATTTGGATTTGGGTTTGACTAACTTTAAAAGACCTATATAATTTAATGGGTTCATAATTATATGAATGTTGGTTGAATGGTACACTAATGATTACTGATCTTGGTGACAAAAATAAATGCTCAAGAAAACACAAGAATTATGGTGATATCTTAATTAGGAATCTGAAACATTCCTCGAAATTTTTCTGTGCTCTGCTGAGAAATTATAAAAGACGAGGAAGTCATCTCTTTGAAGTGCTGGTCACTAAACGAACTTTTATATATACATTCCAAAAAAAAAAAAAAACCTCTGACCACTTGTTTGATTTATATACTTATAAAAGGACCACAAATTTTATGTGAGCTCGTATATAGAGTGATAGATTTTTTAATAAGAGAAAGTTTTGTGGGAACCATTCCAATTCATTACATTATGTAATCACAACACAAATGGATTGCTATATTAGATCATTCTTCACAACAGAATATTTGCTATGTTATATCATTCTCATATTCCCTTTCTTTTCTTGCTTCATTTTTAGAAATGTTTAGAAAGTATAGCATCCATTTTTGCAAAAATTCAAATTTTGTATGTTACTTTTAAAAACATTGTATATGGCAAGGTTAAAAAAAATATTGAAAAGAAATAATAACATTTCAGTTACCTTTATGAAAATCAAACTCGTTTTTTAAACTTCAGTATTTGAACAAAATTTTGAATCTTTTAAAGACACTGAGTGAATGCTATAGAGAATCATATTTTACGCCAACAGGGATATTTAATACCTTTCGTTATTGATCTTTACTAAAAGCGGTTTCTGAATTATAAACCTTGCGTTTGTATTGAGTTGCCTTGACTTCGCACACCATTAAGATATTGTTATTTTTATATTTTCTTTACTAAACATGAAAATTTATTCGAAGCACCAAACTGTTTTTGTATTATGAATACAAAATTCTAATGTATTGTAAATAACTTTCTTATCCATAATATATTCCTTTCCAGTGCATTTATAACGATTTTCCAGACCAACCGAATTAGATCTTCAAAGAAATTCGATATAACATTTTCACGAAAGCAGAGAACTCTTGTTTTTCATATTCTGTGATTTCAGAAAGATTCAAATAAGTGTTTAGTGACTGATATGTGTACCCTAGAGACGAATGCGTTAAAAATTATGCGAATATTTTGCAGATATTGTAGTAGAAACGTTGAATTTAAGCTTTAATAGTTGGGGTGTGGATGTGGGTGGTGGATACTAAGAAAATTGGTATTTTATTTTAAATAGATAACACTGTTTATTTTTTCGTGTACATAGTATAGAGAAAATATAGAAACAATAAAAAATTTCTAACTCGGCATTTTGAGCAATCTTTACGCTTTAGACAACACTGAATTTAAAAAACACATTTTTGGAAAATGTAGATCTGTCTGTGACAAAGATACTCAAAAATATTTTGATGTAGACTGTTAAAATTTGGTATACAGTCTTTATACCAAATTATTAGGGTGTGGATGTGGGTGGAAGATGCTAAGGAAGTTGGTGTTATATTTTAAGTAGAGAATCCTTTTTATTTTTTATTGTACACAGTATAGAGAGAGTATAGTAACAATAAAAAAATTTCGAACTCAACATTTTGAGGAATTTTTACGTCTTAGACCTCCCTGAATTCGAAGAATCTCACTTTTGGAAAATGTACATCTGTCTATCTGTCTGTGACAAAGATACTCAAAGACATTTTGATGTAGACTGTGAAAATTTGGTATACAGTCTTTATACCAAATTATTAGGGTGTGGATGTGGGTGGAAGATGCTAAGGAAGTTGGTGTTATATTTTAAGTAGAGAATCCTTTT